>MJUT01040905.1:256346-271973 GCA_002080005.1 Gigantidas platifrons | reverse complement strand
CAGTATTTCGAAGGACAGAAATCACATTGGCCACAGACACTTGAGTCCAGGATATATATTTTTTCTTAATTAGAATAAGTTATCTAGAGTGTATGTTTAATTTTAGATCCCCCCTGGCATGTTTTATTACTATTTTAGGCCATATTGACATTTTCCAAAAAATCTCTATATACCATCTAACTAACTAAAATTAAACATATACTCTTCTAGATAGCTTATTTTAATTTTTTTTTAATCCTGGACCCAAGTGCCTGTGACATTGGCCAAAAGAAAAAGTACAAACAATGATCCAAAAACGAAACAATAGACTAATAATTGAGCAACACGAACCCTACGAAAACTTAGGGAACTCTTGTGCCCCAGAAGGGTATGTTAATTACTACATTTTTACTAATAAAATCTAAATTGATTAATTATGTTTTGTTTAATAACTCTAACATTTTATACTTTATTCATACTAATTAAGCCTAATGGAGACCATTAGAGCATATGTTTTTGTCTATTAATAGCGAATATGAACGTTGGAAAACTGATGTTGAGAAGTGCGATAGGTAACCATGCACCTAGAGGAAATTATACATTACTATACGACGGAGAAGGGGAAATTGATTTTAGACTGGCAAAGATACACACCATATATAATGGAAAAGGTATTTGAATACCTCTTTATAGCTTTTTATTATGCTAATATTAGATGCTGTATTTGAGTTAAACCGCGTCTGTAGTGTAATTGTTAGCGCACTCGCATCCGAGTCAGTGTGGTAGATCATGAGTTCTAGAACCGGTTGGGTCAAACAAAAGACTAAACTATTGGTATTACCTTCTTCGCTTATCACACAGCATTACAAAGAAAGAGCTGGTTTAATCGAATTTGTTTTGTGATTGATGAATTTAGAATATTTGATATACACTGAGAATGCATTGTGCAGTATACGAATATACGAGATCTGAAGTTGATTTCTGAATTGGTTCATTCATAAAATAATTGTTTATTCCTATTCCTTTCATTAAGCCATATTTTACGGAGGTTTTCTTTTAAGAGGCAGGAACTGCTTACCCTTCGCGAGTATCTGGGTTCACCACCGGTTTTTTGTGGGGTTCATGTTGCTCGTCTTTTTAACTTCCGATGTTGTGTTTTTGTTTTGTTTGAATTCGTCCTGTGTCTTGTGTAGCCAATGTTACAAGTGTCTCTGGAATACCCCTTCGGTTTTCTCTATGTTTATTCGTCCTGTGTCTTGTGTATACAATGTTACAAGTGTCTCTGGAATACCCCTTCGGTTTTCTCTAACGTGTATTCGTCCTGTGTCTTGTGTACCCAATGTTACAAGTGTCCCTGGATTACACCTTCAGTATTCTCTAACGTTTATCTTCGTATTGTGTACCCAATGTTACAAGTGTCTCTGGATTACTCCTTCGGTTTTCTCTAACGTATAAATCTTCGTATTGTGTACCCAATGTTACAAGTGTCTCTGGATTACTCCTTCGGTTTTCTCTAACGTTTATCTTCGTATTGTGTACCCAATGTTACAAGTGTCTCTGGATTACACCTTCAGTTTTCTCTAACGTTTATTCTCTCTATTTCAACAGGTAGAAAGGTAGTTAGTATAACAACAACAAACGGTGGGGTAGAACTCGTATTACGTAACACAAATCCTTCTAATCCTGTTCATAACATCAGACTAATTATGCCTGGCTTTGAGGACAGATACGAGAGATTCCCGTTTTATCCACCATTTCTGGAGACTATTAAACGTTACTCAGAACTACGATTTATGGATTTTATGCATACAAACGGACATGAGGTATACAGTTTGATTATACGAAATATTACATTGCTATTATACCATGTTGGTTTGGTTTATGGTGTTTAGTGCCACTTTCAACAATATTATACCATGTTATGGACATGTTATTATATATATGGTTTTCCTGTTCAAAATATGAGTGAAACACGTCAAAACCGAATCCTGAATAAAACGGAGTCCTGTACGAACCAAACTTTAAATAAAGTCCCCATGTAGGAAATCTTTTAAAATTCAACCTGTATAAACCGAACACTTGTCTATTCCGACAACAAAAGTTAGTGCCATTGAGTTCGGTTTAGGCAGGTTTCAAATAATATGATTTAATGTTGGTATGAAAAAAAAGTTTCTGAACTTAGTTAGATTTTGGATGTATATGAACAATTACTTAAAATTAACCTGAATTATTAATTTGATAATAATTACTACATAATAGAATCGAACATCGTTATCCCTCTGATAAGTCGTTTCCTTGGTTATCTCGAGGTAATGTTTGATAAGTACAATTTATGTTATTCTTACCGGATAACTAGAATATTCGCTTATTTCGAAGTAAATTATGGGTCCTTTCTACCTCACCATATCGAGGTTCTACTGTTGTACATGATCTAAGACGGTAGTAATGTCCATTGTACATGACCTAAGACGGTAGTAATGTCCAATGATGTTTTAAATTGTCTTTTATTTTTCCTATATAGCCGGAGCCTACAACATGGGACGCTAGACGTCATACAACACACCACACACATACAGGGTCACAAGGTGCAGCAATTGAACACATGATTGATTTAAGCAATCTGATTGGTGCAAGTCCATGGTTTAATATACCACACGCAGCAGACGACAACTACGTATTGGAATTTGCTAAGATGGTAAAAAATAATCTTCGTAGTGATCTAAAGGTAACTGATAATTTATTGAGTGACTGATATTTGACACTAATATGTCCAATGTAATTAAATATGAGGTGTACTCGACACAACTGGTATTCTGGTTCCCTGTAGCAATAAAAATGACATGATACAATTGAACAGTCCCAGAAACAGATGACATGATACAATTTAACAATGTCAGAAACAGATTATATGATACAATTGAACAGTCCCAGAAACAGATGACATGATACAATTTAACAAGGTCAGAAACAGATTATATGATACAATTGAACAGTCCCAGAAACAGATGATCTGATACAATTGAACAGTCCCAGAAACAGATGATATGATACAATTGAACAGTCACAGAACCAGATGATATGATACAATTGAACAGTCACAGAAACAGATGATATGATACAATTGAACAGTCACAGAAACAGATATGATACAATTGAACAGTCACAGAAACAGATGATATGATACAATTGAACAGTCACAGAAACAGATGATATGATATAATACGTCGGTTCCGGGATACTGGTATTCAGATAATACCGTCATGTGACTTCCATCACCACGTGACTAAAATCTAGGCATCTGTAGTTCAAAATGGCCTGTGGTCTTTCAACTTTGTCGGAAATGGGATAAATGTTACATATTTTTCCAGATTGGGTTTCTTCCTGCTGTCAGATGTACACCCCGGAACCACGCACCAATATTTGTTGGATGACTTTTGAGATCGTTTTCCCTGATGCATTTCTACATGCAGTGTCTACTGCTAAAAATGCCTAGATTTTTTATGAAGTCACGTGATCGGTGGTACGAATTCTTCCTCCAAGTCAGGAGAACGTCTTATCTCGGAATCGTCGTATTGAACAATGTCAGAAACAGATGTTTCATTGCTTCTCCTGGAGTACACAATATCCATTCTAACACACCGGAAAGCACTGTTTCTTACATGGTGGACATTAACGTAAGATATGAAAGAAAATAGAGTTGAGTGAATCATATTTGTGGATATACAAGTTTGTAGACGATGCTTACGTCCAACATTTCGTCAAACTAAAATTGGACGAAAATTTTTAATTGAAATCAAGCAAATTACCAATTGAGTCAGGGAAAAATAAAAGTTGTACTTCATTAACTTATTTATGTTATTTCTGTTTGTTTACGTATTGTGATGTCAAACACGTTTCGACTCTTGTGAGAAACATGGCGGATGTCTTATCAGAGTCAGGAACTGCTTACCCTTTGCGATTACCGGGGTTCACACTCGTTAGCTTTCTGTGTTGTGCTTTTATATTGTTGTGTTTGTCTTCGGTCCTGTGTCTTATGTACCCAGTGTTTCCAGTGTCTCTCAATTGTCCATTCTTGATTGTCCCTTTGGTTTAATTTTCTCTAACGCTTATTTAAAAAATCGAAGATTATTTATAATGTCGGATGACGTATATGCAGAGATGGCATTCCGACCAAGAAATATATATAGACTCAGTTTCATAGATTAATAATTGTAATAAAATGGAAAAGTAATAAATACAACACTGTTGGAAAAATTCCAACATTTTAGCGAAAACGGTAGAAACAGAGGGAAAATCAATAACACGTGCACATATACAATGTATGTAGAAGTAATGCTCCCTTTCATGGCTTGCTACAATAATTTCAATAAAAGTGGCCAGGTTACCCTAGTTTTATGGGCCCAACCTCAACCTCTCCTCTTAGTGAAATTATGAAAATATATTTATAAACTGTAAATAGTAAAGGTAGGGTTTTAATTATCATAAATACTAATTAACTTGTGTTTACCTTTGATTACAGATTTATGTAGAATATTCAAACGAAGTGTGGAATGGAATATTTAGACAGACACAATACACAAAAGAGGAAGGCATGAAACTACATTTAGACACACACAGCTATCGTGCAGGAATGAAGTATTATAATAAACGGTCTGCAGAAATTATGGACCTATGGGAAACGGTATGTCCACAATATAGTTATTATGATATACAACATGTGAAACTTAATCTTACGAAGCACCGATCTCACTTTTTCTTGTTTTCCACATGCAAATGTTAAATATTGAGGTGATGTTTACGACTTTAGTGTCCGGTTCGTAACTCTTATTTGATAATGTGCATTATTAACTACAAAAACCCGACGAAGCCAAGTTAAGAAATTACAGGGCCACTGAAGTTTAGAAATATGCAGTCTATTTGTTGACTATTGACTCATATAAATGAGCGGGAATTGAAAACAAACAGTAAGTGGAAAAACAAAAATTAAACAGATGTGCTTATTTTCGTAAAATATCAAAAACAATGAAATCTTAAAACAAAACGAAACAATATAATAAAATATCAAAAAACATAGCCATACCACATAACAAACATGAGTAAAACAATGTGCTTCATATTTGCCAATTATAACTGGTTTTCTGCCAATAACAACATAGCTGTTATCAGTTAGATAGTCTTACCGAAAACCTCTATTTTGTAATTTGCTGTACGTTTTATTCATATGTTTTTGGTGGTTATTGAGTCTTGTTCCTTGCATTTTCTCACATTAGGTATTTCACTCTCAAACTGAAAGACTGGTTCCCGTGTGGGCTTGGCAGACTGGTTACCAGGACTACACACGACAGGCTCTTCAGGATTTAGGCAACAGAACAGATAAGTTCAAGGCCTTGGCCATAACAGGATATTTCAGCTGTGATAATTTGGCAGGAAAACATGTTAGTGTTGTTGAAAACAAATGATGTATTGCCTAAATATCTATGATCATTTCTGGTCTTAACGGCTTTGTATTTGCACCATTCAAAGAACTTCAAATGACAAAATCTCTTATTTGAATTAAACTGAAAAGTGTTTAACGGCATTTTCAACAAAATTTCCAGTTGTATTGAGATGATTGAGATGACGTTTTTTTTATCACAATATTATATGTCGGAGCAAACCTAGCAATAGGAGTTGAGCTCAGAACCTTAAAGGGTGGAAGACAGGGCATGGTGGTAAATACACATCGTCGGTAACCCACGGTTGATTCCGATACGTTCCTCTCTCTCCATCACCCGTGGGTCAAATCGCTTGTAAACATTCGTACTCATGAATATTAAAAGTTTCGAATTAACCAATCAAAATCACGTTCATGAAAGTGAAACTCTTTGGTGTCGGAGTTAAAAAATCGTTCTGTCAGTAATGGATGCGCCCATGAAAATGTGTAGATGAAGTGTAGTGCAGTATAGAAAGTAGTCCCTCAATTCTTTCACTCCAAATTTTTGCAACAGGTCCGACATTTTTAACTTTTAACCAAACTCGTTATGAAAGGAACGATTTGATTGGTTGAATCGCATTAGAAGTTTGTAATGCGAAGACATATGAATTATTCATGAGTACGAATGTTTACAAGCGATTTGACCCACGGGTGATAGAGATAGGGGAACGTATCGGAAGCAACCGTTGGGTTACCGACGATGGTAAATACATAAATCTACGTCTACCAAGCGTTCGCGGTCATGGCATCCACCACAAAAAAAAGTCATTCTACTAACCACTGTTTACCAATGTTATCAATATCTAATTATAATTAGGGAGACAGATTTATATAAGTTTGATAACTTGTTTCTGAATCCCATTGAACATTGTTTAAGTATATATATATATTGGAATAATTGTATGTTGAAATTTCATAAAATAAATATTGTTTAAACTAAAAAAAATCATTTAAAGCGATGAATAAAGTTAAAAATACCAATTAGAGGGAACTATTCGAAAATCATAATTCGGATAGAAAAGTGAAGCATAACAACCATAAATAGTCAATGAAACTGGTACATATTATTAGCAAATTTCCTAGAAGTGGCATTAATCAAAAGTGGATATTAAAAAAACTATAAAAAAAATTGTTGGAGACTTTAAGTTTTAGATCCCCTTACTTTTGGAATATCATTAAAACATTTGATTGGTCAACCTAATATACTACCATTCCATAAGCGGAACTAAAATCTAGTCTTACACAATTTGTTCAGGGTTGCTTATTAAAGAAAAACGTAGGGCAAAGGTATCTTGTCAAAAACTAGGTAACATCTAATAATAAATATAAACAGGATGAGATCATTCAAATGTTAATTTTGTTTTATCAACAGACAACAAATTCCAGTAGTTCAGTTTTATTGTTAGAGGAAACAGGTCAATCTAATTAAAATTAGATCACTAAACAGCATGTCGGAAAATAAATGTTAGAGAAACCCGATTGGGCAGTCAAGAATGGACAATCCAGAGACACTGGCAACCTTGGATACACAAGACACAGGACGAAGACAAAAAAAATTCACAACACAGAAAACTAAAAAGATGAGCAATACGGACCCCCAAAAATCTGGGGTGAAAAGGATGAGTGTGGGGATCAAACATCTGATTTTAATTGGATTGAAAACAGGAGGAAACCACAGACCTTCTGTAAATAAATGACAAGCTTGTTATATTAATGTGTAGGGAATGGGCCTGGCCATGGACGGGAGTCGATGAAAACCACCGACCTTCTGTAAATAAATGACAAGCTTGTTATATTAATGTGTAGGGAATGGGCCTGGCCATGGACGGGAGTCGATGAAAACCACCGACCTTCTGTAAATAAATGACAAGCTTGTTATATTAATGTGTAAGGAGTGCGCATGGCCATGGACGGGAGTCGAGCATACTAGTATTAATCGTGTGGTAATGAGCTGATATTTTTTTATACAACAGGCTGCCCAGATGTTGAGTATGTCTATGTACCAGATGGCGACATTTTGTAACAACGATTTACCACATGTAGTAGCATCATTTCAGCATTATATGGACGTTGCTAAGGTATGTGATAATCATGTTTGAGAATTTTATAGGAAATACATTTTCTTACATATCTTTCCCAGTCAGCAACAAGACGTTGATCCAACGTTGGTACATGGTCGGCATGGTTGGGTCGAACGTCGCAGTTGGCATGCCAACGTTCGCCCCACATTGGGCCAACGTGAGCAACCCAACCGTTTGGTTGATATGGTTAATTACCAGTAGTATTTTGGGTCTAATTTTTTTTTATTTATGTATAAAATTTTGTGAAGGACCTATTCAGTTTAATAAGGTTTTATGTTATTAATTGATTTGATTTATTATGTGCGTTTCACTTTCACATATGAATAAAAAATAAGAACCAAAAACAAAACAAGAATAAAGGGGTTATGGTAATGGTGTTTAACGCCACTTTCGACAACATTTCAGCTATATGGTTGTTGTCAGTTTTATAGGTGGATGGAACTGGAAGACCCGGAGAGAACCACCTACCTGCCGCAAGTCACTGACAAACGTTATCACATGATGTTCAGCTTCTATTTGAGTACACCTCGCCATGAGCTGGATTTGGAACTCACAACTTCAGTTGTAATAGGCAGATTGCACAGTTAGTTATAAATCCAACTTCAATACGATCCGGACCACGGAGGTCCCCAAAACAAGAAGAAAAAAATAAGAAAATATAATTAATTCCCTTTTAGAGTCATAATCTGAAACTAGTAATGTACGAGGGTGGACCAGCTATTATGGAGAATAGTGCCATTGCCCAGGGTATTAGTCACACAGCTGTCACAAATAAAGCCATAGCCTTTAACAAGGACCCACATATTGAACCAGTGGTTGACAACGTATTGGAAGTGTGGAATACGATTGTATCCAACGACCCACAGAACACATCACCAGGTAACTAGATAGACAAAGAGACGTAGATTTACACTTAGAGATAATTAGAAGACGTAAATACAATGTCCAAAAGAAAAAGGACAAAAATAATGATCCACAAATCACTACACATAAAACTAAAGATCAAGCAACATGAACTCGACAAAATAATTTTAATCTAGGTAATTATTATTCCCGAGCAATTAATTTTCTGATACGAATTTGAATGATCTTTTATTCATTAATAAAGGGGATGCAACCTCAGCATGCCTCCATTTTAACCATTTGCTCGTTCGCATAATCCTGAAAGGGATCCCTCATTATCGAGAAATTGAATTATTTTCATCAGTTTGAATTTATATAATAAACAACATGTTCGCCCGCAAATGAGAACGTCATTAATGACCATATATAGCTATGTACAGTATGATAAAATTCAGTCGAAAAACGACGTGTCGACAGAACTTAAAATTTTACTTCGAATTAACCGATTATTCGAGCTATCCGTATTATATGTATTTTAATAACAAATATTACAACCGTATGTTATATGGTTAGGGTTATGGTGTTTAACGCCACTTGCAATAATATTTCAGTTATGTCGTGGTGGTCAGTTTCATTGGTGGAGGAAACTGGAGAAAACCACCGACCTGTCACAAGTCACTGACAAACTTTATCACATGATGTTGTATTGAGTACACCTCGCCATCAACGGGATTCGAGCTCACAACTTTAGTGGTGATAGGCACTGATTGCGCAGGTAGTTGTAATCTAACTATCATACGATCACGACAACGACCCCCTCCCCCGTATGCTAAAACTCAATGTTCAATATATATATTTTTTTCAAATATACCAGGAAATGGTTTGTTACCGTCCAGAACAAAAAATAATATGAAAGAAACCAAATTTTATTCACAACATTTTATAGCTAACGTTGTGCTTCACAGGAGGATTGTTCAACTATTTCTCGTCGACTGGTACCCCGAATAAGTACGGAAGTTGGGGAATGCTAGAGTATACAGGACAAAACCCAGGATCAGTACCTAAATACAAAGCCACGCATGAGTTCATTACAAAACACAACAGTCACAATCCCGTGGATATACAATGTAGCTTCCTAGAGAGTTCTCCGTTGGGCTATGGGTGTTTCTTACAGAAACACGGTGCCATGCACTGGCGTTGTGGTGTAACAGACGACGATGCTGTCACATGGTCAGTAAGTATAACACAATCTCTGCGTGTTGCTTACAGAAATACGGTACCCTGCACTGGCGTTGCATTATAACAGATGACGATGGTGTCACATTGTCAGTGAGTATAACAATATATGGATGTTTCTTACAGAAACACGATGCTGTGCGCTGGCGTTGTGCTATAACAGATGACGATGCTGTCACTTGGTCAGTGAGTATAACATTCTATCGGCGTTCCTTACATTCTATGGCTGTTTCTTACAGAGACACTGCCATACATGATGGTGTCACATGATCAGTGAGTATAGCAACCCCTGCGTGATACTTACAGTAACACGGTACCTGCGCTGGCGTTTTGGCGTAACAGATGACGATGCTGTCACATGGTCAGTAAGTGTAACAATCTATAGAGGTTTCTTACAAAAACATGGTGCTATACACTGGCGTTGTGGTGTAGCAGGATGACGATGCTGTCACATTGTCAGTAAGTGTAACAATCTATAGAGGTTTCTTACAAAAACATGGTGCTATACACTGGCGTTGTGGTGTAGCAGGATGACGATGCTGTCACATTGTCAGTGAGTATAACAAATATAAAATACAGAATTACAAGACGTGAACACAGAAAAACAATACCAGGTACTAGTAAGTGAAAACAAACTCTATCATATATTTACTTGAAGCTAATCTGTGCAGGTGTTTGGTTATTTCGGTGTGCTGTAGATATAGATCTTGAAGACCAAGAGTAGAGGGTTGTTATTCCATTGATTGGTTTAATCCCACCACTTTTGTGAAAAGAAAGTGGATAGTCAACCATTCTACCAATAACAACAAAACGAACAGCGATCTCCCACCTCAAACCATTGAAAATTGATACAGGTAGCTTAATATAATAGGAACTGGCTCAATATTCAATTTATTTCGTCAATTATGTTATCCGTTAAATAAAATTAGTTCGATTAGAAGAGGCAAAAGACAGAAAATTACACACGCAGTTACCGAACCTAGTGACCAGACATAGGTGACGTTAGCCGATTTTGGGCATCCTACTTAGGTCTTTGGGTTTTATTGAGCCCCAAACTTTTTTTTTTATTTTAGGTTTTTCAACCTTTCGATTTTGTGTGTAGATGATGAAGGCTATTCCAGAAACACTTGGTGCACGCTAAATTTGATATCTACGTTTGTATTACTATCACTGGGTCGATATCTGTGTGTATTTAAATTTTTACTAGTTTCTGCCTCACCTGCCTCATCATAATTGAGTTTTATTTTTTAGTATTACCCAGATGTTGGAACTATTGGTGACACTCTTGTGTTAGATGGTTTTAATCCACATACTTACGTAATGTATGTTCGATCTGTGGATAAAATTGGCGTCAGCAGTTACCATTCTATTGACACAAGATCCACGTCAAACAAATGGATGACGTAAGTTTTTGTTCACATAGTGTCAGTATTATAATTTCTGATTCCTGACGAGGTGCACTCGATACAACGTCATATGATAAAGTTTGTCAGTGACTTGCGACAGGTCGGTGGTTTTATCCGGGTACTCCAGTTTCCTCCACCAATAAAAGTGACTGCCACGATATAACTGAAATATTGTTGAAAGTGGTGTTAAACATCATTAACCATTAAACATATATTTTCTGTTTTTGTGATAAAACCAAATAAATAGGATAGCTACTAGAGACACAGGAACTGTCTATCTTTCCAAATCACCCACGCTCATCTCCAGTTGTGGTGGTGTTCGTGTTATTTCTTAGATTTATGTGTAATGTTTTGTACATCGTCGTTTGTCTTGTACTTTTTTTGGCCATCTTTTTTTACTTTGATGTACGGCTTGATGACGGTCGTTTCCTCATGATAACTTTAGTTCTGTATATTGGATCTTTATCAATCTTGGGCATATGATTTCCATGTGGAAGGGGAAGAACTCTATTTATTTTGGGGTCATTAGGTCAAAGATCAAGGTCACCGTTACTATAAATAGAATTTCTGACAACAGGATCGTTTCCGCACAATAACTGTAGTTCTGTATATTGGATCTTGACCAAACTTGGCCACATGATTCCCCTGTGGAAGGGGAAAAACCTTATTTCTATAGACGGGCGTATTTTATGATGCACACATGTATTTTTTGGCCACTGTATTGTCTTTTTTTAATTCGATGTACTACTTATACTTACCCCTTTGAAATCTTATTTTTTTTCTTCATTGCCACAAGGACAATGGTATAGTATGGATATGGTCGAAAATTTGATCTGGCAATAAGGCATCAACTACCATACCTAAGAAACTGTTGCTCATTATGAGCTGCTGTAAATATTCTTAACGTGCTAAGAGTGTAACATTCACCAAACAAGGGGTGCATATTTATTCCCAGTTCAAATTGTGAGTTATGTATTTCATTCGTGTTGCAAACACTGCGGATGCCCAGTTCTGAGGAGTTCTGGTCCATAGCGAGGGAAACTGATTCCCATTTCTATTGGCATTGCAAAATGACATATTAATCATGGCAAAATGAAGAAAAACATGTTTTACTGCAATTACACAAGTAGAATACTTAAATTTATAAATGACAGGAAACATGCATAGAACAGAATAATTAAACATTTTGAACACCTAATCTCACTCCATTGGTACTTCAGATATATTGAAAATCCATTTCTTTTTTTTTCCATTACACTAGCATTTTTGTAAGTGCTAATTGTGTGATTTTGTATCCAAATTGGTATTATACTTTCGTCTTGTTATAATGAGCAATGCTGAATTCCGTTGTTGTAGTTTTTTTTAATAGTTCATTTAATGTTTGTTTTATAGCAATACAATGTAGTTTATTTTGTTAAAAGGTATACCAATGCAGATTACTACAGCATTATTGCATCCAGCCAGGTAAAGAGAAGACTTCCCAATCAAGTTTACCATAACCTGGATACACAGGCTAGATGTCCATAGTTATTCCCCTTTGTTGTGTTTATTAATAAACTTAAAGGCAACACATGTTTATTCGTTTTCATATTCAACCAATATCAACAAAGCGAACAATCACCTCTTGAGTTAAGTCACTGAACACAAACATGACTACATTTGACATTGGAAGTCCATGTCCTGGTTTGGGACAGGCACAAAATGGTGCGGAGCTAAACCTGTAAAAACAGTGTGGTTGCCTGCACGAAGCTATATAATAGCACTCCAGTCATATCCTTGTAGAGCCATGAAGAGAAGGAATATTGATTTTTATTACCTATCTGTTTCATTTGTTTTTCATAGCGTTGTATGTCCTATGTTTCCGGTTTCTCTGGATTATCCATTTTTGATTGCGACATCGGTATTCTCTAACATTTATTTATACTGTTGTGGGAAACATTTACCTCTAATCAGAATCATCAGGGGCGGATCCAGGATTTCAAGTTAGGGGGGCGTACTTAAAATAATGGCACCGAGCGGAGCGAAGCGCGAAAATTTTTGGGGTATTTCGTGTGAAAAATCACGATTTTACGCAAAAAAATCATATTTTTTCCAATTTTAGGGGGGCGTGCCCCTGATCATCATGTTAAGTGTTAAATAAACGAAACCTTGGAAACACAAGATCATGAAGTAAAGTTTATCTAGACATGATGGTTTAATTAAGGTTGGATATATTACCGGGTATGTAACAAGTGAGTGAGTGAGTGATTGTTGTTTAACGCCAACTCTGCAATTTTCAGCTATATCATGGCGAGAGCATCTTATTTTTCAATGAGATGATGAAGAGGTCCGCTTTCTAGATAAACACGCTTAGTTGGATTTTTATAGTGCTAGCTCACTTAAACAACAGTCTGCTGATAGACATGTCACCCCAATCGGACACATTATTCTTGCTCTTGCTCTTCTTTAAGCTGCGTACTTAGCGGAGAAGCAACAAATACCAACTTTATTGTCTTTGGCTTGACCAGATCGGGGATCGAACCCACGATCTACCAGACTCGAGGCGAGCAAGCTAACCTTTACACCACCGATGAACCCACGATCTACCAGACTCGAGGCGAGCACGCTAACCTTTACACCACCGATGAACCCACGATCTACCACACTCGAGGCGAGCACCCTAACCTTTACACCACCGAAGAGGTTGGTATGTAACAAGACTAACACGTTGGGTGCCATTAGAGGAGTATGAACCGCGGCACCAGAGTTCACCCCCTTGTTTTAATGGGGTTCGTGTTGCTCAATTTTCAGTTTTCTGTGTAGTGTTTTGCTGACTTGTTTGACCTTTTTTTTGGGGGGGGGTGGCATTTTTACTTCAGAACGGATACAATTTATATTATTATTAATTCTAACATGACCTCCTTCTTTTGCTTTGCTAACAAACGAGCGAGTTATCCATTCGGTATAATCCCATTAACACATGCGCCGGTGAATGTGACTGACTTTCCATTGGAAGCATAAATTGTGTGCGACATTTTCCGCAAACGTAAATATAAATTACCGTCTTCCAATCAAAGTATACTACCATATTTATACTCTTAGACATATCAGAATCGAAATAAATCATGGAAGCCAGAATGTGTTTTGAGTTTTAACATGGATTGGCTGATACCTGGTATTAGTAAATTTCATCCCTCGCTTCTGGCTCGGGATAAAATACTAATTATCCGCCAATCCATGTTAAAACGCCCAACACATTCTGGCTTCCATAATTTATTTCTTAATCATTACTAGGGTGTATCATGGTATTTTGATTGTATTCGCGTGATGGTCCAAAGACAGGATTTAGATTTTCTACGTCTTATATCCTGGTCTTCTTTGTGTGTTCAGTGCGTTAAGTTCATTTTGTTGGTATTGGTGGAATTGTTGACCATCTGGCATCGTCGTTTAAACCTGCTTTTATAATTAAAATGTTTTAGTTGCATTTTAGCCTCAGGAACTTCAATCAGCTAAGTCTATGGTTTAGTTCAAGGTGCCACTTCATGCGCAACAATGATTCAAAATTTATTCATCTAAGATGGCAATACATATATGACAACATCCATAAATGCACAAGACAACAGTCATGTGTTTCACAACAGTTATGTTTACAACAACGGTCATGTATATGACAACAATCATATAATATCATAACGCATCACAGCAGTCATTTGAGATATATTTTGTTTTTAAAAAGTATTGTTCCAAAATATTTATTTACAGAAATATAGAAAGCGTTCAGTTCCATCTCATGTCTTTATCATATCTTTAGATCAAACGTAAATCCTCCCAGGTATCGTATGTTTTTGTCTAGTTTCACTACCAATACAAATTTGTTGCCATGACTACTGTAGCATTGGCTTACTGCAAAATCAAATTTAAAAAATGCAGTCAGTATTGAAATATTTTTCAAATAAAATCTAAAGATTGAAATTATCAGAAAGAAACATCAGTTGGGTTGATGAACACTTACACTAAATAAGCATTTTTGTAATAAAATGAAACCTAAAAACCAACACTGTGGGAACAGTGTGCAAGACGTTAGACAAGTCGTCGTAGTCATCATGTGGTAATTTACTTTAATACATCTACCTGTACAATATGTGCCTGTAAATTGTACATCTACCTATACAATATGTGCCTGTAAATCGTACATCTACCTGTACAATATGTGCCTGTAAATCGTACATCTATCTATACAATATGTGCCTGTAAATTGTACATCTATCTATACAATATGTGCCTGTAAATCGTACATCTACCTATACAATATGTGCCTGTAAATCGTACATCTACCTGTACAATATGTGCCTGTAAATTGTACATCTATCTATACAATATGTGCCTGTAAATTGTACATCTACCTATACAATATGTGCCTGTACATCGTACATCTACCTGTACAATATGTGCCTGTAAATTGTACATCTATCTATACAATATGTGCCTGTAAATCGTACATCTACCTATACAATATGTGCCTGTAAATCGTACATCTATCTATACAATATGTGCCTGTAAATTGTACATCTACCTCTACAATATGTGCCTGTAAATCGTACATCTATCTATACAATATGTGCCTGTAAAT
>MJUT01040905.1:235998-254912 GCA_002080005.1 Gigantidas platifrons | reverse complement strand
TACAATATGTGCCTATAAATCGTACATCTACCTGTACAATATGTGCCTGTAAATCGTACATCTACCTATACAACATGTGCCTGTAAATCGCTACTGTGTTGTGAGGTGGCGAGGTGCACTTGATACAACTTTATACGAAAACGTTTGCCAATTACTTCCGGTATGCTGACGGTATTATCGTACTACTGATTTTCCCCACACATAAATTGACATCCACAATATAGCAGAACCATTCTTGAAGTTACCGCTATATATCCCACCCCAATTGACAATTTAAGGAAATACTTTTATTTCTCGTAATTTTTAGCTGTTACCAGTTTGTTGTGCATTAAAGCGATTGTTCTCACAATTTTGTCCCTTTACCCATTTTATAGCTATATTGTAAAGATGTCATTGATATTCTATGGCGCTATACAATGCTATAATTCTACATTTGGACCACAGGCATAAAGGCAATGGTATATTACCAATTGATTACTTTTTTCTTACCAAGGACTGATACAGTATATAGTGTTTGTGCTATGCCATATACATCTGTCGATGTTATTCACAAATCAGAAACAGGAATACATTTGACCCATATGTCCTATAAGATTCGGTAAGATGGAAGACTAAGCCTCAATGATACATAAAAGGAAACAATATACAAGTAATGTTGCTATCTTTCACCACGCCATGATTTAACTAATAGGTCAAAATTAATTTATATCTTGTGGCCAAACATACCGGTATATTATCTCAATTTTCTTTGGAGGATTTATTGTCACATGCCTGTAGAGACTTGTTGGCAAATTATAATGGCTTCTTAGGTTGACAACTATTTGCGTCAACCTCTTAAGAAGACCATAATAATATAATTATCGAAAGGATTATGTTTAATAAATGTACATATACAAATGTATATACATGTATATCAAACACATTTTCAAAAAGAAAATCCATATATTGGTAAACGTTAGAAAAACCCGAAGGGACAATAGAGAACTAACAAAGTTGAATGCAAGACAGAACGAAGACAAAAAAAAACAAAAAAACACAATACAGAAAATGAAAAAAATTATGAAATTAAGCCGATCAGATTTATTAAAAAAAATATTCAGTAGGGATCACGTTGTCAGCTAGTTCAGCTCAAGTAAACGTTAGAGAATACCGTAGGTGCAATAAAAAAAAAGGTGAAATCAGAGAAACTGACAACACATGACATACAACATGAAGAAAACCAAAACAAAAATACAACACAATATGTGTTTGAAACCACTATACAAACAACACAAATAACGTAAATAAGACACGAGTCCTCCTACGAACAACCGGAGGCATAGACGAACCGAACAAACACAAATAACGTAAATATGACACGAGTCATCCTACGAACAACCGGAGGCATAGACGAACCGAACAAACACAAATAACGTAAATAAGACACGAGTCCTCCTACGAACAACTGGAGGCATAGACGAACCGAACAAACACAAATAACGTAAATAAGACACGAGTCCTCCTACGAACAACTGGAGGCATAGACGAACCGAACATAGTTTTCATGTGAAAATCGTATTATGTATATGTTACAAATTTGATCATCGTCTGTATGCTTTATTCGTAATTTGAAATATTTGATGTTTAATAGAAAATACTCACCCCCGCCACCCCTATAAAAATGCTTTATATTACCTTTTGTTAGATTGGGTAGTGGTGTTCGACTGCCAAATGTATTATCAAAAAATGTCATGGAGTCTGCACCTCCTGTAGGAGGATTGTCTGTTAAACACAACGAGAAATGTGCGTACTGATTAAACAATAATTCTAGCGTGCCACTGGGGTACATCCAGTCTATCGTACCATGTCTACAAGATGATGGGGGTACTATGTGTTGAGTTTCTCCTGCTGGTAATAATCTAAAAGATAATCAGTTAATACTGTGTCATGAATTATTATTTGATGCAATGGTTTTTTCGTTTTGGGTACCTCGTGTTGCCAGTTTCTCTGGATTGTCCATTTGCGATTGCCCCTTCGGTATCCTCTAGCGTTTAATTATAAACAAGATATAGTGTGTACAACACATTAATTTTTAAATACTGGGTAAAGGTGAATGTTCCCAGGACTCAAATCCACAGAACTGTTGAGCGCGTCCCCGGGTGTAGGATAAGAGAGCTCTCGATGGGGGTTTTCAGGTTATAATTCCGAAAGCCTGATAATGTAACGTGTTTGAAAATTGGGACGCTGACTATATACTAAATACCTTTTGTTTTTGTAAGTTGTATTGTTATTTTTTTCAAAATTCGGCATGTAGTTAAAATACCTTGATCTTCTATTGTTTCTGTGGGCGTTTTTATTGCAAAGAAACCAGTTTGAGTTTGGTTTTCCGGTTTAGAAACTGGTTCGAAACCGGTTTGAAACTAGTTCATTGGTTTATCTTTTGTAATAAATAGATGGTTTTATACATATAAATAAAAATGGCTGACTTGTATGTGATCAATATTTTAATGCAATATATATATGAACGAGTATACAGTTTTCTTTTCTTCAAAATAGCATTACAATCGGTTACATTTTTTAGACTTTTTAAAGTTTCATGCTTGCGTCAGACAAATTTGCAAGACAGCAATCTTTTAACCCTTCATGTAAACGTTTGCAGTCAAAAAGGGCTCATTTAAATCAGTTGAACATAAATTATTATCACTGGTACAGCATGGATGGTCATTAAATTGCTCTAAACAATCAAACTGTTCGAGACAAATGCTGCACTCCAAAATCAAAACTTCAGCGGTCGCCATTTTAAACAGATGTCAAACCGCCGAAACCACACACGGGGGTGGTTTGATGAGCTTCGGAAACTAGTTTCAGTTTAACGCCGATAAATAAAAAAAACCGGTTCGGGTTTAAAACTGGTTCAAAACCAGTTTGGACAATAAATAAAAAGTTTGAAAAACCAAGTTAAAACCTAAACTGGTTTCTCTTCAATAAAAACGCCCTGTTAAGGTTTGAAATACATTGTAGACATTCAAAATGTCTTGAATTAATCATCTTAAAACTACTTAGGGAACGACTATTTAATTTGAAGGGGGGTGGGGGGTTATGGTTTTTTCCTAAGAAAATATTCTGATTCCCAATGTTGCTGAAAAAAATATTCTGATTTTGGTGGAGAAAAAAAAATAATCTGATTCAGAGTTTTTGTCATATAACCTAATGTTAAATTCTGGAAAAAAAATTCGCGCTTCGCCCGACAAATTAAATAAATATTCTAACTCTCGTGTTGTCCGAAAAAAAAATTCTGAACGAAANCCCCCCCCCCCCCGCCCTCTCTTTGCAAGTTAAATGCTCGGTCCCTTATTCTTTTGACTTTTGCGTTAAAACTCTTTAACTACTGAAACAAGATCATACATATCCTTTAGGATCCAATACACAGTTACGAGACAAAAAAGCAACCGATGTCTTCAAACATAGAATTAAAACGACAAAGACTGAGTATTCCATGATATTGTATTTCGAAACTAATGTGAACAATTCAATCAGTTCTCATGTATATATACCATCTAATATTTTCGTATGTCAAAGCTCATGCCTTTTCATTTGACGTACAGCTGGATAAGAAAATTGCAAATGACGTCAAAAGAAGTAATAATGATAATGATAATTTCTGGTCAACTCATTTGTTAGTTCAGGTCACCCATTTTGACGTCATAAAACATATGGCGTCTCTGATTTGGACTTTTCACAAACAACTGATCAAGATTATATTTAACAATAAGATTGTGCAAATTGGTTTCTTTTTCGATAATATGAAGCAAAATCTTATCAGTATGAGGCTATCGATTTTTGTCCTATATAGATGACCAAGTTTATAAGTAAGACAAACACAGATTATCATTCAGTATGATACCACAGTGCATGCATGGGCATGGCTTGGGGTCAAATATTACGGAGGCAGCGGTCTGGGGTGCGCATCCCTCCAGAAGCCACCGATATTTTAAGTAAGGAAAACACATATTTTAAGCGAGTAGCTTTGGCCTATTTCGATAAAATCACAATACATAGTTCTGGTTCCACCATTACCAATGAGCATGTCGGATTTTTTTAGAAAAGAATTTAATGAAATACCTTTTTGTTATTGCTTTTTTTTTACGATGGCAACTACCAGTTGCCTGAATGGAAGCTACGTGACTGTCATGTCATAATTCCCACCCTCTACTCTATGTGAATGGAACATCGTACACTTGTAGTATTACAGGAAGCAAAACATTATCTTTCTGGTTTTCAGAGCATTTCTTTTCTCATTTGACGATTGCAATTTGCACCTTACTGTACATCTAATTTATATCGATTTTGACTAAGATGCTTCACAAAACCGTCAAATCCAATGAACCTTACATATTTTAACGCCATCTCTAACTTAAAAGCCTGGATCGGACAATAAAATAACCTGATGTGCCTAGAGGTGCTTTGAAAGAACATCCTTCATTGGCAGGCAATATTGAGGACACCAGGGGGAAAATTGTTCATTTTGTATACCGCAATAATGTATTTCAATATCAGTTTAAGAGTGCTGATCTTTAAATGTTGTTATCATCACTTGTTTTTTGTTTTTATTTTGTTTTGTTTTTGTTCGTTTTGTTCGTTGCTTGTTTTGTGGGTTTTTTTAATGACATTTTCTTCTGTTGTAGCAAAACATTTCTGTACACTGCAAATAAAGAGTTAAGGGGTATCTTTAGCCAATCAGAACAGTGTTCATATTATTTTTTTCAATGCTGATGAATAACACACACAATAATGTATGACAAAGCTCGTTTCCAATATATTTCTGATCACAGGCAGGTCTGCTGGCAGACTGCTGCACACGGCTAGGACGCTCTTAGTCAGACAGGTCTGCTGGCAGACTGCTGCACACGGCTAGGCCGCCCTTTGTCAGGCAGGTCTGCTGGCAGACTGCTGCACACGGCTAGGCTGCCCTTTGTCAGGCAGGTCTGCTGCACACGGCTAGGCCACCTTTTGTCAGGCAGGTCTGCTGGCAGACTGCTGCACACGGCTAGGCCGCCCTTTGTCAGACAGGTCTGCTGGCAGTCTGTTGCACACGACTAGGCCGCCCTTTGTCAGGCAGGTCTGCTGGCAGACTGCTGCACACAGCTAGGCCGCCCTTTGTCAGGCAGGTCTGCTGGCAGACTTACACACGGATAGGCCTCCCTTTGTCAGGCAGGTCTGCTGTCAGACTGCTGCACACGACTAGACCGCCCTTTGTCAGGCAGGTCTGCTGCACACGGCTAGGCCACCTTTTGTCAGGCAGGTCTGCTGGCAGACTGCTGCACACGACTAGGCCGCCCTTTGTCAGGCAGGTCTGCTGGCAGACTGCTGCACACGACTAGGACGCCCATTGTCAGGCAGGTCTGCTGGCAGACTGTTGCACACGGCTAGGCCGCCCTTTGTCAGGCAGGTCTGCTGCACACGGCTAGGCCGCCCTTTGTCAGGCAGGTCTGCTGGCAGACTGCTGGACACGACTAGACTGCCCTTTGTCAGGCAGGTCTGCTGGCAGACTGCTGCACACGGCTAGGCCGCCCTTTGTCAGGCAGGTCTGCTGGCAGACTGCTGCACACGTCTAGGCCGCCCTTTGTCAGGCAGGTCTGCTGGCAGACTGTTGCACACGGCTAGGCCGCCCTTTTTCAGGCAGGTCTGCTGGCAGACTGCTAGACCGCCTTGTCAGGCAGATCTGCTGGCAGACTGCTGCACACGGCTAGGCCTCCCTTTGTCAGGCAGGACTGCTGCACACGGCTAGGCCGCCCTTTGTCAGGCAGATCTGCTGGCAGACTGCTGCACACGGCTAGGCCGCCCTTTGTAAGGCAGGTCTGATGGCAGACTGCTGCACACGGCTAGGCCGTCCTTTGTCAGGCAGGTCTGTTGCACACGGCTAGGCCGCCCTTTGTCAGGCGGGTCTGCTGGCAGACTGCTGCACACAGCTAGGCCGCCCTGCTGGCAGACTGCTGCACACGGCTAGGCCACCCTTTGTCAGGCAGTTCTGCTGGCAGACTGCTGCACAAGGCTAGGCCGACCTTTGTCCGGCATGTCTGCTGGCAGACTGCTGCACACGGCTAGGCCGACCTTAACCACATTAGTTTGGATCTATTATCTAGACTTTTAAAATTTTTGTTTATTTCATTTATGTTATTTATAATTTCCCATCATGTCACAGATACAAGATACAAGATATTTTATTTTCCAATCATGGAGCCCAGTACTGGGCAGAATAATCATTCACAAATTAAAGAACATAAAATACACATATGATTTGTAATAATTAAATGTAATTTGAAGACATATTAAGACAATACAAAAAAAANAAGAATATCCTTTTTTTCATCTCAAAATTATTTTTTTCTATCGAAATTGTGGTACGGTTTGCCGTACCAGCCAGAAAAAGTGGTACGGTCGGAACCGTACCAACCGTATCGGGTGCTACGGCAGTGAGTTGCAATGAGGCCTATAAACCCTTCAACTATGAGTATAGAATAGAATATTTTATTAATCCAATTAAGGACCCTTGCGGGTTTATAATTTCATACAATGATTACAATGATTAGAATACATAATACAAATTAAATTATAATAACGATTTACTAGGAGGGAAGCAGGCACCCAAGGGAGATAAAAAAAATATATAAAAACAGCAACCGTTATATATTTCATGGATTATTCCCCTTTGTTCAAGATTAGAAACTTAAGGAAATGTAGGAGGCTGATTCCCTCCTAGGAATGTAGAACTAGCAAATATGTATATAAAATACCATAATAATAATTAATGCAAGGACTGGACCATGTCTTGAGGAGCTACACATACAGATAATATAATATAATAATAATATGTCTACATGTACAATTACATGTATAAAAATGTATAATATTATGCCTCACGGCAAGTTCAAGATTGCCTCTAATGTGCCTTTTGCTTTGTTTTGTTTGATGTTTATAATCTAGCATGAAGAACCTCATCCATCAGAAATATTTTTTGATCTCAATTTAAAGCTTTGAATAAGAAAATGACCTAAATTTTCAACTAATAATGTATTTTCAGTGGTCATTAACCATATAAATTTGGATTCATTATCTAATTTGATAAAAATTTTACAATAATTTTGAATTTTAGTATATAATTCCTCACGTAAACCATTATAAAAAGCACATTTTATTAGAAAATGAGGTTCATCTTCAATATCATTCTGTGAACAAAACTTGCATATCCTCTGTGACCTTTCTATAGAATTATTTTTATGTCTCTCTGTTTCCACTCTTAAATGATGTGAACTTATGCGAAATCTACATAGTATTTGCCTTACTTCAAAATTGTTTATCTCTAGATATTTTTCTTTTTGGAACATACTTTTGTAGGAATATAAATTTATCTTCTGTTGATTTAAGTTCTCAAAATTGGTATATAACCTTTTTATATTATTAAAATATTTTGCTCTACAGTTATCTAATGGCGAGCAAATCATAGGGAAATGAAACTCATCTTCTATATTTAAATTACATGTATTACAAATTCTATCTTTAACCTTCAAGCCTTCATACCTGCCTCTTTCTATTCTCACATGTACTGAGACATTTATATTTCCCGCAAAATTAACTCCCCTTTACCGGAAGTAAAACAAATACAGTTTGCAATATTTTGTAAACAATTGCTTTCACACTTTACGAAGTTTCCAATAAAAACAAATGAAAAGCAATCCAAGAAAATGTCGTTTAATAGAAAAATGAAAAACATAATTGTTGCAAACATGCACAAGGTTGAGAAATTCCGGGATTATTTCGTAAATGCCGGCGTCACACCGCGACAGACTGACATGATTTCCTGACGGCTGCCATTGTCGGCCCTGACGCCTAGCCCTAGGAAGGTCATGTCTTGACAGCCCACCTGTGTCAGCCGCATTCTCATTAAATACAAACAACCACTGGGTAACATGTCGGTAATGATGTTCACGTCTGAGGTAAGGAAGAATAGACATAATTTGAAAAAAGGTTTTAATTTTTTAAATTAATAAATCGATGAAGTGACAACGATGTCGATTATTAAATAGCAGAGATTTGTTTACATTTCATATTCCTACCCGAATCAATGGGAGAGTAGTTATTGAATGTCGACTATTCTTCATTGAGGGAATCAAACTTTAATGATTCCCTGGTTGAACGCCAAATTAAATGTCTTGTTTTAGTGTTGGATGGGATTTTTTGTTTTATGCTCTGTGTTTATAGCATTTAAATTTATGTACATGTATATGCTGTGGAGATGTTCAGGACAATAATAGTTTGATCGGTTTTGCTTGTTTTCCACTGTGTCTATTGCCCCTACAATTTGTACTTGCTGAATGCCAAGGTATATCTGAAGTTCTGCTTAAGTTGGCATTAAATACAAGATACAAGATTTTATAGGTCCAAATTAAAGGGCCCACGAAGGGGCATATAAACATAATAACATAAGGTGATTGCATAAAATATCAAATAAATTGTAAATACAAGAATGATAGACATGACTGTAGTGTTATAATAGACAATATTATAATATTATAATATGAGATACCAACTATCCAAAACAGTGACTTTTTAACAGGAAATCACACCTGGGACTATTATACTGTCAGTATAATAGTCCCAGATCACACATGCTTATTAAAATATCTTTACTTTCTGAGTTTAAAAGCCATATAAATTTATCCCCAAATGATAATTTTTCAAAGTTAGAATGATTAATGTTATTCTTAATTATTTCAAGAAGCTTGCACCTAGAAGTATTACTCTATCATACCTGTTAACCTCAGAGATTGTGTATGTGGGAGATCTCCCACATTCCAACTATTTAATGTGGGAGATTTTGCGTGACGAACTTTTTAACACTAAAATTTTTAGATTAAAGCAAACAAAATTTACTGTACAACTTTTATTGTTGTTGCTGAGCAACATTACTTCAAACCACTTTGGTAGGACAATACAGCTTGTTTTGTTGATCTTAGACCAGAGTCACTTGGTTCGTACTCATAACACAACAAGTTATGATTTTGCTTTGCACATAATAAAGAACAAAGTGTGTCATTGTTCAACTCAGATCTCGTATCTGTCTGGATTCTTTTTAACATAGAAAAATTTTTCTTTCTCTGGGTCTGCATTTTTAAGATTGGTTGATTTCCTTGTTGAAGCAACTGCTTTTTTGTGTGAATCTCCATCAGCATGTCTTTTAATATTATATACACCACCATGGCTGACACTAAAATTTGTAGAACAAAGTTTGCAAAATGCCATATCATTCCCTAAAGATCTTCAAAGTAGGCTGCACCCAATCGTATAATTTTGTCCAGTCCTCAAAGAATTTGCAATAATGTTTCTTTTTCTTTGAAGAAAGGGTGCTAGGTCCTGAATTCCAACGTTTCCTTGATTGTGACATAGTTGAATTGTATTTTTTTTAAGTTTTTTTCGTATTTAAGTAAGTAATTGAACGATATTCGCCTTCAAATTTTCTTTTTCCACAACTTTGATTCGTGTAGCTATGCATTCGATATTGTAAACAACTTACATTATCGGCGTTTCTAGTAAAAACCGAGATAATTCTGAGTAACAATCAGCTGATTCACGCAAACGTTTTAATGACCCAGCTGATAAAAACAACAAAAATGGCGTCCAATTTTTCGATTTTAATCAAATTTATGGTCGCGGGAGATAATGTGGGAGAAGTATTTCAAAGCGGGAGTTTTTAGTCTCCCGCGCTGGAGGCCGAGCTCAAAAGCGGGAGGGTTAACAGGTATGCTCTATTTTATTTAACTGGTCGGGCGGAGTTGACCTTTAAATTTACATGAGANTAACAATCAGCTGATTCACGCAAACGTTTTAATGACCCAGCTGATAAAAACAACAAAAATGGCGTCCAATTTTTCGATTTTAATCAAATTTATGGTCGCGGGAGATAATGTGGGAGAAGTATTTCAAAGCGGGAGTTTTTAGTCTCCCGTGAAATGCGGGAGGGTTAACAGGTATGCTCTATTTTATTTAACTGGTCGGGCGGAGTTGACCTTTAAATTTACATGAGATCATTCGATTTTATTTTGTGTATGTACAGGGCAGTTCCCGTTATTGACATTATTGAACTGTATTCAGCAGTGTCACCAAAATCAATTCATACAAAAGGAATAGAACGCACAAGGGTGTAATTTAAATACACAGATTGGATCACATACACGCACGATTGAATATAGCTGTATAAATGAAATAGATCAGGTAACCTGACCCTCCTAAATACATGAACTTTCCTGTAATCAGTCAACCCGTGTTAAGACATGCCCAACCAGTTGAAAAAAATAGAGTAATAATGTAAAAGGAACATTTTAATAGAAGGTGTTCTTCAGATTCTATTTCATCTGATATCAATCGGTCAATCAACCTACATGTACATTGTACTTGCTGTAGTCCAGTGCTAATCTCGTTGAGATTAGGTTTCCGAAGAAATTTTCTGTCTGTATCTCCATCCTCAATGAGATTAGTCCAGTGCATTTGTGATAATAAACGTTCAACTAATATTTGTTGTTCTTTGATCAGCTAAAATGGACGTGATGATGGTTATTAGTTTACCACATTCCATCGAATGAAAGTTTATTGGCAGATTGAGTTCAGTGCAGGGAATAATGGGTAGTTCCCAGATAATGTCAATTTCTAAAGACAACTTCTTTTTTCTTGCATCAAATTATGTGCCATATTTAATGAATGTTTTATCGAAAAAAATTTTAGAATCTGATGCCATGAAAACAAGTTGTCAGGCGAGGTGTACTGGATGCAGCATTATGTGATAAAGTTTGTCAGTGACTGGTCGGTGGTTTTTACCAGGTCCTCCGGTTTCCTTCACCAATAAAAACTGACTGCCATGATATAACTGAAAAATTGTTGAAAGTGGTGTTAAACAACATCAAACCAACAAACCCACCCCTCTGCTGATAATAAGAGTAGGGAGAAATCCGGCTGGACTAGGGCACTCAAGATTCAATGTACTGTATGCCTAGTATACTATTAAATTTCACTGCTGTGGTATAGATTTGCTTTGTTTAGGCCTACATTCTGACATAGTTGTCCCCCGACGCTTCGTCGAAGGGGACTATAGAAATGGGTGTCGTCCGTCCGTCTGTCCATGTGCTTGGTTTCCAGATGATAACTTGTGAATGAAAAGTCAGATTGAAGCTAGGTTTGGCATGTAAGTGTATCTTATGAATATCTAGGTCAAGTTCGATAATGACAATTTTTCGACAATTTTTACTGGAGTTGTGCCTCTTTTTATATCTCAAAATTGCTAAAAATTTGGTTTCCAGATGATAACTTGGGAAAAAAAAGTCAGATTGAAACTAGGTTTGGTATGTAAGTGTATCTCATGAATATCTAGGTCAAGTTCGATAACGATCATTTTTCGACAATTCTTACCAGAGTTACATCCCTTTTTATACTTCGTCCATGTGTCCCGAATTGGTTTCCAGATGATAACTTGTGAATGAAAAGTCAAAAATTGAAGCTAGGTGTGGCATGTAAGTGTATCTTATGAATATCTAGGTCAAGTTCGATAATGACAATTTTTCGACAATTTTAACCAGAGTTACTCCCCTTTTTTTTTACTTCAAAATGGTCCTTGGGTGGTCCCCTTTCAGAATTATTTAAGTCAGGTGAGTAATACAGGCTCACCTGAACCTCTAGTTTACAGTAGTTTCAAAATTTAATCTTACGATATAACCTTTGCGTCGGGGGACCAGTGGCCAACGGCCTTTTATTTGATTCTAGTTTTAAGCTTTTATATAAGATGCAGTTACATTACTGCATTTAATTAAATATTCGTAATTTTTCTTTTATTAATATAAAATCGTCATACACTGTTATTATTTTTTCTTTCTATTGTAGAGAATTTAGCTTTACAGTTACATTTTGTGTGTGTCTTGTTAACAACAAATGAAAATTGGATTGATCCAGTTGTTATGGTTACAATAAGATGGCTGCAGTAATAAAGCTAGAACCACAAATTTTGCTGGAGAACTCATTTCAAAATGTCAAAAAATTTGCCGAAATTCTGTACAAATGTAAGCTTTGCACTTCATTGCCATCGATTTTAACATCAGAAGAAAGTTTCCTTTCTCATATGAACTATACTCATTTACAGGATAGTGATGCTTTGAAAAAATGCAGAAATTGCAAATTGAAATTTCGAACAAAGGAGGATTTATGGAGTCACAAGAAGCTCATGCATTCAGATTTCACGAGTGAAGATGAAAACAGTTCGGAAGAAAATGAGTTTGAAATCGCTTGGCAGATAACTACAGATCATGTGGAGTTTAATGGGATTGATACACCAAAACGAAAGAAAGGAAGAAAGGAAAAAAACAACAGAAGACAAAAAAAAGCAAAAAATATAGAAGAAGTTGAACAAGATCCTCATGTTGTCATTGCACATGGAGTAGAACAAACTATATCACCATCCTCCCCAAACGATTCTGCAAATCTTCTAAAACTGACAAATCAAATAGCATCGGATGCCAGTCCAACAAGGAGCTTATCAAACAATCTCGTTCCATGTTCAACTTCAGAATTTGGTAAATATACAAAATTGATACGTGAGGGAGGTAACATTATTTACTTTTGCCAGGTTTGTAACTGGAAATCACAGATGAAGGTCATGTTTACTGAACATTGTAACGGTTCCTCCCATTTAGTTAAGGTGACGATAGCAGAACAAAATGACTGTGTTAAAACAGAAAATCCTAACCCCAATGAGAGCTCTTTAGTTAAAAAGTACGGGAAAAGAGGACATTTTATGTCATTTTTGGATGAAAAAATCAACTACTACATAAATAAGAGGTTATCTAATGAATCAATAACTAGTGAAGGAGACGTTCAGGAAAATAACATTGAATCAAATAAAGAATCCAGAGAGGGTACGAATGATAGCAGTTCTAATGACGATAATGTAATGATTGTTGAGGCTGAGCAAGAAAGACAACCCAAGGAAGTGCCCAAAGTTGTGATGGAAATGGAAACAAATGCTATGTCAATCGATTCAAATGATAAAGGTCATTCTTCAAACATACGGAAGAGAAAAGTTGTAAGCAGATTAAAAGATGCAGAATCAAAGAAAGAAGATGACTGGTCAGATGATTCTGATATCGTACAGCAGCCAACATCAAGCAAAGTGTCCAGAAAATATATAGAACTAACAAAGCTGTCTGAAAAGATTGACATTGATTCAAAATTTAAAATACAAGTATCAAGTTCACAATTTCCCCCCATAAAACTTAACTCACTTGAAAAGGACGAATCTCGTAAAAGTGAGATTAATGACAAATCTTCCGATCTTAGACTTCATACTGTGGAAAGTGAATCTCCTCAAATTAAATCTGAAGAACAAAATATCATTGTAGATGATGAGAGTGAAAGATCTGAAAATATTGACAATAAAGAAATAAAAAAAATTGCTGAAGCTAACGCTGTCAAGCCTAGTCTTACAGATTACATCTCTAAAACTGTGGAGAGTGAATTGTACCGTAGTAGCATGTATATGTACAGGTGTTCACTTTGTCCATTTGTGTGTAATGACATCACAGAGTACAGGTAAAGTATTCATATATAAAAATGTATATAAGGTGCCTCTGCTCATTGAGGTTATTTTCCAAATTTATTTGACTGTTGTTCAAGGAGATATTTTTTTAGCTTGTGTTAACCGAAAGTACAAACATTGTAACTTAAGGCTATAAGTGTGATGTACATTGTAAAAATGATAAATAAATACAACAATAAAGATAAGGTTGTAAGGTATTGATTGATTGATTTTTGGTGTTTAACGCCACTTTCAACAATATTTCAGCTATATCATGGCGACCAATTTTAGTGGTGGAGGAAGCCGGAGTACCCGGAGAGAACCATCGACCATGGGCAAGCAACTTGTAAACTTTATCACTTGCGGCTGCGAGTCGAGTGCACCCTTTTTTGTAATTTACAAAGCCAGGCGTGAACCCACGCCGTATTGGTGATACATGTAGGCTTGTATGAGTTGTTATATCCAGCCACCTAACCCATTGAGCCACCCGGGCCCTAGGTTGTAAGGTATAGCTCATACATTGTAAGAAAAGTGTGAAGATGCCAAAATTGAAAAGGGTAATCAGAACACGGAAATCAAAGGACAAAAGTACAAACAATGGTCTCTAAACATGCATGACACAGAAAACTTCAAGATCGAGCAACACGAACCCCACTAAAATTCAGGGGTGAACTCAAGTGTTCTGGAAGGGTAAGCAGTTCCTGCTCCACTTGCTTCAAAATTAAAAAAAAAAAGTTTTTTGACTTGTTCAAAATCGGACATGTCATTAAAAAATGACTTTGTAAAGTTAAAATACAATTTTGGTAAATTAGCAGAACAATGGATGAATGGTGCTTTCATTATTGATGCCTTAAACTTGATTTTTCAGGGTACATTTTGAGTCGGAACATGAACCAGATCAGACAGACTATCCTACAGAAACTGCATACTCTGACTGTAAAACAGAACAATGGAAAGTGCAAAGAATCAGGGAGTTGCTTCCAGGTACATTGTATATGATTTTGATGGTAAAATTATTTATTGCAACATTGTCATGAAGATCAGGGCTTAGGACCATCAAACTTTCGAGTATGATTTTTGTAGTCATACTCCAAAATCACACAATCAGAATTAAGTATTTATTTAATACAGTGTTGTGATTGGTTGGTTTTCCGAGTGCACGAGTACCAATTCAGAACAGCCAATCTGCATGTGAAATGTTTTAAGTACCAATTCAGAACAGCAAATCTGCATGTGAAATGTTTTAAGTACCAATTCAGAACAGCAAATCTGCATGTGAAATGTTTTCAGGTCTTGTTCAGGTGTACCAATATACTTCAATATTTACAGATGATACTTTTTTTTTAATTTGAAGAAAAATATTCATGAATATCTTATAGAACACATTTTGATTTGAAATTAGGAACATGAGGTACCAAATACCATTTCAAATGGGGAAAAAGTACCTCTGATACCCATTTTGAATATTCATGAATATCTTATACAACACATTTTGATTTGAAATTAGGAACATGAGGTACCAAATACCATTTCAAATGGGGAAAAAGTACCTCGGATACCCATTTTGAAAAGACTGTGTTTTGGATGGCAACAAATGAACAATTCTTTTACAAAGAAGACAGTCTTCTTGATATAACATTCAAATAAATGTTCTGTTTTAAATCACTTTTTAGAGGCCTTCATGGTCGTGATCTTATGGTAGTTGGATTTACAACTACCTGTGAAATCTTCCTAGCACCACTAACATTGTGAGTTCAAAATGCCTCTAGGGCGAGGTTCACTCACTACAACATTATGTGATCATGTTTGTCAGTGACTTGCGACAGGGTCAGTGATTTTCTCCAGGTACTCTGGTTTCCTGCCACGAAATAACTGAAATATTGTTGAAAGTGGCATTAAACACCATAAACTAACTACACAAAATGTAACTAAGGCCATAAAAAGTTAATTTCTTGGTTCTCAGGCCCGCCCGCATGTGGAAATTCGTCGCCGCATTGCCGATTTTATTGCAAAAATAGTATAAAAAAAAAAAAAATTAATCCGGTAGCGCTGTCCGTACGGAAAAAACAACCGCATCCGTTTTTTTCTCTTATATCGCGTGGTCGGTGAAACGCTTTAAAATGCATCATGCTTAAATGAGATTTAAAGCATCGTTATGACAATGTATAAATAAAAAACGTGTTTCCGTTTGACATTTAGACAAAATGTCGATCGTTTCTGTGCAAATTCGGCACAAATGTTTGCCAGTTTTACCAGGGAACATAATAGGGGGCATCTCCGAAGCTTGTACCTTATTGGAATTGTTTACGGAGATAAAAAATGGTACGTTGGGACCAGCGGATTGGATGTTTCCATAAAAATTAACCACTTGTGATGTTTCTGCCACCATCGGAAGAAATAAAATTGAAATTTTCAATAAAGTAATGAAAAGATTTATACATTGCCATATTTTTCACCAAAAAAAAAAGAAAAAATGCCTCCCTCATCACCTTTTACAGCAGTAAAAGGATAAAAAAAAATGCCGCCCTCCCTCATCAATTTTGACAAAAAAGGGCCCGAGAACCAAGTAATTAATTTTGCATGGCCTAAATCACTTTTTAATAATTTCAGAAATATTGGTGGCTCACCCGAGAGGTAACGTGTCACGTGACTTATTACTACAGAAGGTCGGTGTGATGGTTAATGAACCAGAGATTTCTACATGGGGACCAGCTTGTAACAAAGCACTGAGAGAATTGTATCCTGACAGCCTGGCACAACGTAAAGGAAAATTTAAGAAATATCCTTGAGAGAAAAAATGAGTTATATAATATACAATGTTATAGAAATATGTTTTCTGTATCAAATTGTTGACATATCATCATCTCATCTAAGAGTAACACATTGCCTTGGTTGTGTAATAGTTACCATGCTCGCCTCAAGAGTGGTAGATGCTGGGCTTGAGCTATATGGAACTGCATCAATGGTGTAATGGTTTGTGTGCTCGTATCCAGTGCGGTATATTGTGGGTTTGAGCCCCAGTCCGTTCGTACCAATTGGTATTTGTTGCTTCTCCGCTAAAGCACGCATCATTAAGGAGAAAAAGCAAAGACTAGTTGGCTAGTATCAGGAGTATGTGTATGAATGGATCAACAAAACTATAAAAATCCAACTAAGCGTGTTGGTATAGTACAAAGCAGACATCAGTATCATCTCATCAGACGTAGCAATGATCACTCAATCTCTCACTCAAGTCACGGTTGGGTAAATTCAAAGACTATCAAATTGGTATTTTCTGCTTCTCCACTAAGCATGCACTATAAAGCAGTAAGAGCAAAGTCTGAGACGTGTTGGTTCAGAATCAGGATAATGTGTCCGAGTAGAACGACATGTTTACCCGCAAACTGTTGTTTCAGTGAGCTGGCACTATGAATGTCCAACTATAGTACAAACTGACATTATCATCTCATCGAATCGTAACTTGTTTTAACAATGATATATCTTATAAATTGTTCGTTTGGCATTAAACAGCAATCGCTTGTTACTCGCTCGTTCACTTAAAGCAACATATGTTCTTACTGATGATATTGACGAGAGATCGATGTCCTAAAATTTTATTTATGCTTTTTGAGCAGACACTTTAGATAACATTTTTAACATAATTGACTCCTTGACAAGGTCACAACATATTTTTTTGGTGTAGCTCTGATTGAACAGGTTCAACAGGAACAAGAGGCTGCCCAGAATGCATCTGAGGGAAATGACGTTGATTTTTCACCTTTACGAGATATGACTCAAGATATGGACAGAATATTACAACACTTGCACAGTAAGTGGAAAATATCACCAACCACCCTCTCTCCCCAAATTTAAAAGATATATAATGTGGTAATGGAGTAAGGAAGCCTTCAGATGCTATATTCGTTGAATTTGCCATTCTAATTGGTATATGACCAGGGATGGATTCAGTTTATTTAAGTTAAAGGGGGCATAAAAATAGGAGAGTTGTCTGGGACATCCTAGGTTCCCAGCATGTCCTTGGATATGACGATTATTAGTATCTAGATCATGCTCTGTGCAAAGTGCAATAGTCAGATGAGCAAACAAATGTTTGTTTCCTCTAATACTACGATGTTCCATTCACATAAAAGGACAGGGGTGCTGGGAATATGATGACACAGGCCATTCCATTCATTTTCAGAGAGAAGGGGATAATCCTAAAGTAAAAGGGCTAGTCCGGTAAAAGGATCCTTTCCCAATGAAAAATATTCTAAAATCATGCAAATTCCCAAAATTTCCTTATTACCCCCTTATTTTGATTCCCAATTTGAACAATTTAGATTGCAAAAGATAAACAAGTAAACAAAACAAAGCCATATATTACTTTCACTTTGACATTTTCAATTTTGAAAACAAAGTAGTCAGGGATGAAATGCATTTAAACGAGCAATTGGCTCTATGCTCGGCTGCTATGGAATGCTCTGATGACATATATATTGCTGAACTCTTCAAAGGTTACTGGTTGTTTTCTCTCTACGAAGTTGTAGGAGGGTATACTAGTTTCACCATGTCCGTCTGTCTGTAGACAAATCATATGTTGTACGATAACTTGAGTTGTGTTTCTTAGAATCTTTTGAAATTTTATTAGCTGTTTACTGGTGAAGAGAGGAGGATCCCTTTCATTTTTGAAGATTTTCACTTTTGCCATTCCAGAGTTATTATATTGGACTTGATATGACGGAAAATAGGATTTTTACCCTATGTCGTATGATAAGTTGAGTAGTGTTTCTCAGAATGTTTTGAAATTTTATCAGCAGCTTACCGGTGTAGAATGGAGGATCCCTTTAATTTTTGACAATTTTCACTTTTGCCGTTCCAGAGTTATTGGACATTATATGACAGAAATAGGATTTTTACCCTATGTTATATGATACATTTTGTAACTTGAGTAGTGTTTCTCAGAATGTTTTGAAATTTTATCAACAGCTTACCGGTAAAGAGAGGAGGATCCCTTTCATTTTTGACGATTTTCACTTTTTCCGTTCCAGAGTTATTGGACTTGATATGACGGAAAATAGGATTTTTACCCTATGTCATATGATAACTTGAGTAGTGTTTCTCAGAATGTTTTGAAATTTTATCAGCAGCTTACCGGTGTAGAATGGAGGATCCCTTTAATTTTTGACAATTTTCACTTTTGCCGTTCCAGAGTTATTGGACATTATATGACAGAAATAGGATTTTTACCCTATGTTATATGATACATTTTGTAACTTGAGTAGTGTTTCTCAGAATGTTTTGAAATTTTATCAACAGCTTACCGGTAAAGAGAGGAGGATCCCTT
>MJUT01040905.1:215811-230888 GCA_002080005.1 Gigantidas platifrons | reverse complement strand
TCTATCTATGTTATATCTGTCTTTAGTATATTTTGGAGTCACGTTTTCCAACCAGATATCAAAAGAGGTAAGTCTATCTATGTTATATCTGTCTTTAGTATATTTTGGAGTCACGTTTTCCAACCAGATATCAAAAGAGGTAAGTCTATCTATGTTATATCTGTCTTTAGTATATTTTGGAGTCACGTTTTCCAACCAGATATCAAAAGAGGTAAGTCTATCTATGTTATATCTGTCTTTAGTATATTTTGGAGTCACGTTTTCTAACCAGGTATCAAAAGAGGTAAGTCTATCTATGTTATATCTGTCTTTAGTTTTATGTGCATTAATAACATAGATATCAAATTTTGTACACCTACCTGGAAAAACTTTCATCAAGTTCTCACAAAATTGAAAGATTGGAAAGCCCAATAATTTAAAAGTGTATTAGAACAATAAAACCAGGATAGCCAAAATCGTTAAAGATCACCTGTGCCTGATAGAGGAGCATTGTTTATACATATCCCAGTAAACAATGCTAAACTCCTCCATCAGTTGTTGTTTGCAGCGAAATACTGGTAATACCACAACAAAATCACAAACATGACATTAAAATTGAAGAAATGGATTATTGTTATTGTTATTTTTTATATATTGTTGTTTTATTTTTTTATGGGTTGCTTTTTTGTTAAATGAATTTTCAAATTGACTTTTACTATGTGAATTCCATGTTATTTCAACATGATTCGTTTGATTAATCTATCATATTGCAAAATAATTCTGTGTACTAGTACTAGCTAGTGAAGTATATGTAAGAGTACTTTCTTTCCGGAGTGTAGAATGTCCGGGTACGTAAATACCCTAGTGTATTTCTACCTTGCACTAGTGTATTTATTCCGTCAGAAGAAATACACTAGTGTATTTCTGTTGTGGGATTTCTACCCTAGAGTGTTTTATCCAAAAAGAAAGAATACACTGGTGGAAAGAATTCACTGTTACATATACAGGAACAGACTGAAAGCTGGCTGAAATAATGTTCAAGTTTGTTCTGTTTTTTGACAGGATTTTGCGTCCCTGACAGCACCAAAGCCTAAAATACCAAAACCATCAATGAAAGATGATGGGGTAAGTATTATAAACTAATGTTTATTTATGTATGATTTTTGTCTAGACTGTAATGACGAGACAAAGGTGTTACTTTTCTATGTTGTCTGCAATTGTAATGTTTTCCTGATCAACTCAGTTTATCAACTATTTTCCCTAGGTTCACCATAATTAGTGGTTGTAAAAATTCCTCTTTTAATCTTGATCAAACAAGAAAAACATGGGGACCTTTGACAAGTCTTGCTTCTGATTGATGTCAAAAGTCTTCTCTGAAAGGGGTCTAAGCATGATCCGTCAATGAACATTTTTTCGGAAGCATGATACGTGAAAAACTGAAAATTAAGAAGTGAAGACAAGCAATACAATGGATAAAAAAAAAAATACAGAAGGACAAAGCATAATCTACAAAACACTACACAGAAAACTTAAGATTAAGCAATGTGAACCCTGCTGAAAAGCTGAAGTGCTCCAGAAGGGTAGACAGGTCCTGCTTCACTAGGAGTACCTGTAGTGTTAGTCTTGCTACAAACCTAATGATAAAGTCATGGATGAGGAGAATTGGAATTACTACAAACAGAACATATGTGGTCATTCGTGACACAGATATTCCGTATTAAGATAAAAGCCCATGAATCAGTTATCAATACAAACTCATTTGGGCAAGCGACTGATTTATAATAAAATGTACTTTGTATATTTCAGATCAAGCCAAAGCTAACATGGAGGGATGCAATCAGAACAATGGGAGGTAAAGCATTCAGTACACAGGATAAAAAATCAACTGTCACTCGTGGTTGGGGTCCCATGCTGACTCCAGGAGGTGCATCTGGACTAGAAACTAAGGAATCGAGTGCTTCACCGGGCACGTACATGCAGGATACGCCAAATCCTGCCCCTGTTCCACCAAATATCACCTCAGAACAGGAAGAATTGAGGTCTGAATCTCCATTCTCTGGACGTGATCAGGCCAATTCTTCCCCACAAAATATGTCCCTACTGCGGTACCATTTAACATCAGATGAGTTTAACATGTACTACAAATTTGGTTCAGATTTGGCCAAGACAGTCTGGCAGAGCAAGGACCAGTTGATGGCAGCTAAAGAGAACAATGGAGAAAAATTGAGTGATGCTACGATTGAACACCGAAGTGTCATAAAACAAGAAATATCGGACAATACTGGTGACGAAAAAAGCAATGATGCAGATGACGAAAACAGTCAAAGCACGATTGGAGATGAGAGATCGTCTCCTATTTTTACTCAGAAATCTAGAAATCCAAACGTTGTTGAAACTCAGGATGGTATCATGTACATAAAACGGGAAGTTGAATCAGATCAAGAAGGTTAATTTTAAGGTTGTTATCGATGTCTGTAACTCATGGCTGATCGTGTACCGCTAATCTCCACTGATTGCTTCATTTGTTACAGTGTTGTCTCTGGTTATTGATCCGTTACTTAAAAAAGTTGTTATAGCTCAAATATTACGATTGGTCGGTAGGTCACATAAATGAATATATATGACAATATTTTTTTTACTATCCAATAAGCATCAAAGTCGTATGAAATTATTTTCTTATACAGGTAAATGTAACATAATGGCAAATATCTACAATGCTCCAAATGCAGTGGATTCAATCAGAATCAAGATAAATTATTCTTGAATACGACAAATTTTCTTTCAAATGACCTTTGTGTGAAGAGTGTAATCGGAATGTGGGTCAGCTGTGGGTAACAGACAATGGGTTGTCATATACTTGTTGAATATCCAGTTGATTCTTACTGTATAGTTTATATAATAATTACAATGTGTAGCATGAAATATAAATTATACATTGTTGTTCCCATTTGACATACCTGTAGTCTGAAATGATATTAACTTTACAATGAGTTTTGTATTGCCATGGAAATTCAAAAAAAAAAATTATCTTATCAAATTGTATAATAAAACTACATGAAATTCAGTTTCTGTTTATACAAAAATGATCAAAATTGGACATGAAATGACTTCAGGATACTTTTTTTTATATATATATAAATTTTAGATTTATATGAAATTATATATAGGGATAATTGGAGCATGTTAATACTGTGAATTTACTGTCTATAAAGATGTATGTATAAACATTTGGTGTATATATCTATTAGAAAGTCTCCTGGTACTCTGTCTTTTATGTAGAGTGCAATAGACACAGGTCAAATAGGGGTCACACTGTAGACACCCAGTAGGTAATTCAACCAAAATGTCCCAATTTTTGCATTGTTGTGTGTAAATTTAATAATTTAATATTTATAATTGGAATGACATACTACTTATACAATCAGTGCAAATGCCATCAGTAATGCATTGATTCTTTATTTAATAAAAATTTGTCCGTTACTTTCGGTAGATTAGTGGTTAATATTCACATATTAATTTATGATAGTGCTCTTAAGAAACAGATAAAAGAATACTAAAGCTTTAACAGTTAGTCTGTTACTCACATACCATAAACAGTTACTTACCACACACATTGATATCCACAGATTTTAATTCTTGCACATTACATGATTAAAACAAGCAGATTTCAATTAATGTTGTCATTATTATGTTAAATCTTTGTTGATATGTTTTGTTCAGTCAATTATAAAGTCCATCAAATTGTTTTTGTCTGTCTTTGATTGTAGGAGATTTCTTTAACTTTATATGTGTTTATAGATACAATTTAATTATAAATAGATGTTTGTATTTTATATTTTTGAGGGGGGTGGGGTTGATACACTAATATCTAAGAATATCCTGTTTGGAGTCATGTCAGGTAACCTGTCATTCATCCTTGACTGTCCAATCATATGCAAGACAGTTAAATATAGTGACCAATTGAACAACAGCGCTAGGTTTCAATACCTCATGATCTCATAGGCTCATGATTGATTGGTCAATGAAAAGTTTGAATCCAAAGGTTACCCCATACAGGATGTCTTAAGATGTTAGTGTATCACTGAAAAGAAATAAAAATGTAAATAGTCAAACCTGTATTAGGAGGTCACCTTTGTGACAAAGAAAAAGTGGTCTTTTAAGAGGTTCAAGTCATCTGAAATTTTCTATGAAAGGAAAAGAAAAGGGTAACCTTTTAATACAGGGGGATGCTTAATAAAGGTGATCACATGGGCAGGTTTGACTACACAACAAACATCTAATTTTAATTAAGTAAAGAAATTGCCTGACATCATTTCCCTTTGGTGCTATTTTTATCCTGCATGCTAATTTATTGTTGTTCTATAAAGTCTATATTGATTTAACAGTTTTCTTCTAATTTAATTAGTAAGAAGTCTGAGCATCTAATTTAACATGTGCATGTCTAATTTTCACTTAGATTAAGATAAAAAGTATGCAATTTCTGAACCATATCATTTAAAAAAAAAATGGTGAAATTGTCTAGCCTTATCTGTCATTAGATTTTACTCGATTCAACATTATGTGATAAAGTTTGCGGGTCAGTTGTTTTCTCTGGGTACTCCGGTTTTCTTCACCAATTAATCTGACCGCCACGATATAACAGAAATATTGTTGAAAGTGGCGTTAAAAACCATAACCCTAACACTGTAATTAGATAGCTATGTTTTTATATTATACCCCCACTCGTAGAGAGGGGGCTATATTGCAATCACCTTGTCCGTCTGTCCGTTTGTTCACACTTTCGTAACGGATATCTCAGCTTCTACTAGAAGAAATGATTTTATATTCGATATATGGCTTTGGCATGGTGACTTGTACCGTGTCTCCCCTTTCCAGGTTTACAGCACATCTACCTCCTGTTTACCGTGCGACTTACAAATGAACGAGTGGGGGTATTCTTAGCACGACGTAGCGTGCAACATCTTGTTATAGACATATATTCAGTATGCTGTACTACATACAGTGTTACAGAGAAAATTAAGTCAATTTGACACTGCCAACAAATTTCTACAGCATTGTATATTATATAACTCATTTATAGAATTAGTCATTGCTGCATCAAGAACTTTGTAGTTTATATCTAGAGTTGTATCGTTCTGTATTTGGTCAGATTGTGACATCAACCATGTAACAGGGATGATCCTGATTAGAAAATAAAATAACTGAAATTAATGGAAAAATAGCTGAAACCATCTACACCTCCTTTCAAAATGGTCATTTTTGACCTGTTCTGACCACATCCCTGATGTATAATGTGAAAGTACTTTTTTTCATTGGCACCAATTATCGTGGTTTCTACAAAATCTACTGATCCATGAGTTCTTGAATTTGTGGTTTTAAACATTACAGGAAACAATGAATGAGAAAATTAAATTTCGTTGGATTTTTATTTTTGTGTTTTAAGTAGACCACAAAATCACTGAAAATTAGAACCCCACGATTAATAATGATTTCACAGTATCTACAAACATTAAATTGTTAAGTGATCTTGTTCAGATAAAAATACTGGAAAAGGAAGACAAATTTTCTATTAAGGGACCATGCAATCTAATTCAAATTAGCCTTTTGTTTGATATTTATTTTTTATTTTTTATTTTTTTTCATTTGATGATACATTTATCATAATCCAAAATGTTAGATTGCACATTTATCTGTTTAAAAATTATGTTGATTCCATATTATGTTTATGAACAAATGTATTTATATATGTACCTGTAATATTTTGGTTTTCATTCGTCTTAACTGAAATCACAAATCCTGGATTTATTTTTTTTATCATAATATAGTATCTTTATATTTATTGTGAATCAAGCACACTTTTATCCAATTGGTCAATATATTGGTCCAACATGACCCCTTCACGATGTTGTTAGATTCTGGCCAAAAAAACAAAAGATTAGCAATCGGCCATGTATTTTCACAAGCCATTTTGATGTCAATTAACTCAGTCTAATACTCCCTTTAACAAGTTTTTTTTATTTTTGTGGTGTACGATCTGCATGTATAAAAAAGATAATACACCCAAATGCTCTCTTTGAAAAACTTCTTCCTTCAATACTCCCTTAGAACAACTACTTGATAGAGATGCATCTAATTTAATACATAAAATCTTTCTTATAGAGTCTATACATACATAGAATTTTAATGTAAATTTTACACATTTTTATTGCACATCATCTGTTTTTGTGGCAACTTTTAGATTTTACCCAGATTTATATTTGTACATGTGGTTTATGAATATTTCTGTAATGTATTGTTTCCTTTTATCCAGTAATAAAATGTTTACAGCGGTTTGTGATGTTCGTTTTTACTATGACCCCAGGAGTGAGCAATAGTTGTTTGATGCCATATGAGCTATATGATATCATGGCAAGAACAAGTTATATTAAAAGAAATGATGTTCTCTTTGTACTAGACCAATATGCTTAATTATTCTGATTCTGAGCTGTGGAGAAGCAGTAAAAACCAAGTTTATAGTCTTTAGTTTTACCCTAATGGGCTCAAACCCATGATCTACAGCACCAACCATTATTCCACTAATGGAGGAGAAGCAGTAAAAACCAAGTTTATAGTCTTTAGTTTTACCCTAATGGACTCAAACCCATGATCTACAGCACCAACCATTATTCCACCAATGGTGGAGAAGCAGTAAAAAGCAAGTTTATAGTCTTTAGTTTTACCCTAATGGACTCAAACCCATGATCTACAGCACCAACCATTATTCCACCAATGACGGAGAAGCAGTAAAAAACAAGTTTATAGTCTTTGGTTTTACCCTAATGGGCTCAAACCCATGATCTATGGCACTACCCATTATTCCACCAATGGTGGAGAAGCAGTAAAAACCAAGTTTATAGTCTTTAGTTTTACCCTAATGGGCTCAAACCCATGATCTACAGCACTAACCATTATTCCACCAATAGTGGAGAAGCAGTAAAAACCAAGTTTATAGTCTTTAGTTTTACCCTAATGGACTCAAACCCATGATCTACAGCACCAACCATTATTCCACTAGTGGAGGAGAAGCAGTAAAAACCAAGTTTATAGTCTTTAGTTTTACCCTAATGGACTCAAACCCATGATCTACAGCACCCACCAATGGTGGAGAAGCAGTAAAAACCAAGTTTATAGTCTTTAGTTTTACCCTAATGGGCTCAAACCCATGATCTACAGCACCAACCATTATTCCACCAATGGTGGAGAAGCAGTAAAAACCAAGTTTATAGTCTTTAGTTTTACCCTAATGGACTCATAAACCCATGATCTACAGCACCAACCATTATTCCACCAATGGTGGAGAAGCAGTAAAACCCAAGTTTATAGTCTTTAGTTTTACCCTAATGGACTCAAACCCATGATCTACAGCACCAACCATTATTCCACCAATGGTGGAGAAGCAGTAAAAACCAAGTTTATAGTCTTTGGTTTTACCCTAATGGACTCAAACCCATGATCTACAGCACTAACCATTATTCCACCAATGGTGGAGAAGCAGTAAAAACCTAGTTTATAGTCTTTGGTGTTACCCTAATGGACTCAAACCCATGATCTACGGCACTAACCATTATTCCACCAATGCAGTTTTGACCCCATGATTGTTTATATGGTTATTAATTTGTAATCGCAGGTATTATCATTTTCCATTACCAACTGCAGTTTGTGAAAGATTTTTTTAGCTTATTGACTAAAACTGACAAGAACTATTGTCATCAGTTTTAATGCGTCTCCTTTATCATTTATCTCTAAACTTTACATGTCGCCACAGTCACCATGGAAAATTATGTATTGAGATTGGCATATTATAATGATAGGTGCTTAATGCAATATTAATAATTATTCACTTGGATTATGGTGGTTAGTTCTAGATCTATTGAAGAAAAAAAATAGAGACCTGCTGCAAGTAAGGGAATGACCATTTAACTTTTGTTAATGATTTTTCAAACATATCCCCCACCCCCACCTTTTTTAAGTCAAATGGTCAGTCTTTAACTTGTCACGAGGAGGAAGAAAACTAACAGTAGTTGTACTGTCAAAATCAATAATGGTTTTGAGTTTTTTAAATAATTATTAATCGGTTGTTTTCAAATGTGCCAGCGGAAAAGATGTGTGTTATCCCCTCGCCAACGAAGTTGCGAAGGGATATAGTAACCCTATCGTCCTTCCGTAACATCCTTGTGAACACTCTAGAATCAACATCCTTCAATGGATTTTGACCAAACTTGGTACATACTTAGTCCTTGAGAGAGTCTGGAACCCTATTGATTTTCAAGGTCACCGGGTCAAATTTTTAGGCAAGGGAATACGCCATGCTTTGCACTGCCCCTGTTTTGATTAAAATGAAGTTACCGGTATGTTCCAAACACTGCTGTGACCATGATTGTATGGTAGAAGGATTAACATCTATGTATGCTATCAATTATAAGTTTAACTTCTAGCCATAACCCATAATATATGATAATGTTTGCCAGTGGTTTTCTCTAGGTATTGCTGTTTCCCTCATCAAAAAAATTGACCACCATGACCGAAATCATTGAAAGTGGCTTTAGTGTTCTTTACCAACAGATTCTACCTTCTTAGCTAGTAGTCGGTTAACTACTAGCATTCATTGACCCTGTTATTGTACAGTCCATGTTTATGTAGTCATTCATTTTTGTGATGATGTATGGTTTTTTTTAGTAGAAACGAATCTGTGCAGGTTTTTTTTTTTTTGCTTGTTTATATACGTATTGCAAATGGAGATCCAATTATCAAGAGGGGAGAGTTGGGATCCCATTAACTGGTTTAAACCTGCCACATTTTTTAGCCTGTCCCAAGCCAGGACCTGGATTTCCAATGTCGTATGTGGTGGTCTTTTGTGTTCAGTGAGTTCAGTGGAGATGATTGTTCGGTTTGTTGATATTGGTGGAATTGCATCTTTGCTAGCCAAGGGTTACGATCCGCTCTACTCATCTTCACCCTTGGCATCGTTAGACGGATTTTCGTAATTCCTGTGCACTGCCACCTGCTGGATTTTGACAGTTACGCCCCTTGTAATGATGTCATTTTCAGCCAATCGACGCGAGGCTTTCATTTCCTTTCATTTGAATGCCCTGAAAATTGACTCGAGATTATAATATGGCTGATTTTCAAGCGAAGGTTTGTGAAAAATATAAACTCATTGACAGACAATCAGAGCAAATCTACAACGGCTATTATAGACGGAAAAGATGTCTTTGTTGGCACATTGTAAAGCACATTCTGATTGGTTGCCGCTACCACTAGCTGCATTACATATAAACTGACCTCGAAAATCCGTCTAACGATGCCAAGGGTGAAGATGAGTAGAGCAGATCGTAACCCTTGGCTAAAAAGATAAAAGATAAAATATATTTAGGTTTAAAAATTTCAACATCATACACAAGTGTTTAAAAATTTCTCGTTGATTTAAAAATAAAACATAAAACTGCCTTCATTAACTGAAACTTCAATCCACTGATTGTAACTGCTGAGAACTTTCTCACCAAGGATAGCCCATGAAAGCCATTCAGCTTATTTCCAATGGGGTCCTTTATAAGTATCAGCTTAAAGTTCAAGTGGATATTAAAAGATCAACATGAGCGGGTAGAGGGATTACTTAATTTTAAAATAAGTACATTATCTAAAAATATATATATATAATTGTCATTATTATGATATGACACGTCTTTCCCGTTCTTCACTGGTATGTATTAGGTGGCACTTCACTTCCTTTTTAAATCTTTGCAAATCATTAATGGATTTGATCGAATCGGGTAGAGAATTCCAATCATGGATTCCATTGCTAGCGAAGATGGTGGAATTGATGACCATCGCTGTTTCTTTCCATAATTTTCATAACACATATTAATGTGTTCGTCTTGCTTTGCTTGACTTCACTAAAAATAGACTTCAGTGGTGATATGTACCAACTACACATGTAAATGTGAATATACAACTGCAGCCACAGAGGCCCCCTATGATACACCAATATTAACTAACTGACAAAGGTTCAATAAAACCAGTCATTTATTGCCTTTTAAAACTCATATAAAACATTTAGCTGTTCTCATACATGTATAAAAAGAAATATATTGTTTATACATTTAGCAAATTTCACAATCACAAGTTTCTCCACTAGTAGACAATGTCTAGTTTCATCACTAATAGACAATGTCTTATTTTGCCATCATAAATGAATTCCTTGGTGCATAAAAAATGACGGGTTGACAAGAGTTGAAGCTTACCACAACCTCACAACTAGTTTGATGAAGTTAATAGTAACCCATTTAATTTTCATCATTTCTTGGTTGTACGGTAGTTGGTGGAACTTGGAGCTTTATTTTCCATATAGTTTTTCACAGAAGCAAGTAATACAGTACTGCCATTAGTTATTGGTTGTAGCTGGTGGTTGTTCATGCAAGGCAGACAATCCTAAATCTGTCCACTTTTGTTCTTGTTCACTGAGTGTTTCATTAGTGGGACCATTGTCTGGTTCTAGTTCTGGTAACTCCATCTGTGGGACATTAATGTCTTCCATTGGTAACTTGTCTTTTCTCCATTCCTCATCAACAATATCCATTAATTTTCCATCTCGACACACTTCACTGTCCATCTTAATTCTTAATCATCTGTCAATATAAAAACGAAACATTTGATAGTATGAGCATGTCTGATTCGATGAACCTCGTCAAAGCCAGAAATATTTAAACAATTATCAAAGTCACAGTGTGTTTCTATTAACAAAGAATATCTTTTTATCAGAAACCAAGCTGACAAAAAAATGTAGGATGGTGGATCCTTATATTTGCTCAAACCTTACATATATGTATATCTTCTTCTTCCAGTGTAGAAAACAAATTTGTTTATGAATGTATGTGGTTCCGCGAAAACTGTACATGTCAGGCAACAGGGCAAGCTTTCTGGTGTATTTACAGCTACAATGTAAAATAATCCAATATTTACAAATGTAAAGGGGTATAGCTATAGGGCTATTTCATGGAGACTGACTTAAGCTTGAGGGCAGTTTGGAATCCTTCCACCATGTTGGTAGATTAAACCCATTAATATTCTAACATGAAATTTCTCCTTCTTCCAAATACAGGACTAGACTCTAAGGATAGAGTGGGCAATGTCTCAGAACTGTGTGAGCTATGTACATGCCACATGGACAACTTAGTTTTATAAGTATAATAAACAAAAACAAAAATAAACCAAACAAAAATAACTAATTAAATATATGTACAGTGGGTTGTGAATCCAATGTTAATGTGGGTATGTAACTTTTGAAGGATTCCAGGTTAGGTGAAAGATCTATTGACTGAGGTAAACTGTTCCAGACTGATATTGTGAATCCAATGTTAATGTGGAGATGTAACTTTTGAAGGATTCCAGGTTAGGTGAAAGAGCTATTGACTAAGGTAAACTGTTCCAGACTGATATTGTGAATCCAATGTTAATGTGGAGATGTAACTTTTGAAGGATTCCAGGTTAGGTGAAAGAGCTATTGACTGAGGTAAACTGTTCCAGACTGATATTGTATTACTAAGGGAAGAAAGAAAACTAATAAAAATCTTTATTTGACTGAATTTATGTGCCCCACGAGTATGCCTGTCAGATTGAGATAGCATGGTTGTTTGTACCTCTACAAAACATTCTGTTCCATTTTCTATCTACAGATAAGATAAGATAATATTTTATTGTCCAATCAAGGTCCCAGCAAGGGGCAGAGTCATTACAGTGATTCATATTACAAAAAAAAAACATTCTAAGACATAAAGTAATAAATAGTATACAAACAAGCAATTTGCAGAATTTAGATTGGTACATAAGTACTAAACATATATATGTCTTTGATGAGTATAATATTTGGAAGAGTCCACTGGGCATTTACAAAAACAAAAAATATATATATATCCTTTGTAAATATTTAATAGGTTATTAACTTCTTCTGAACACCGAAATAGAAATAAACCCTTTTATATTTACAAGGGGCTAATTCAATGACAGAAGGCAAATCCAGTGTCCTCCCCATGACCAATGTACATGTAACAACGAACAATAGAAAAACACTTGAACTGAGCTGCAAAATCTTACTCTAAATAAATATAACACAAATTATCAATAATTTACAATTTAAAATGAAACCTTAGACAGACTTCAAAGTTATAGATAGAGAGTGACACATAGAGAAAATCATTTAGGCTGTATTTTCAAATTATATCCTAATGCAGAGAAATTAAATGATACTGAGAAATTTATCTGGCTAATGAGTAATGAAAATCAAAAATGTACTGAAAGAGTTGTTAAAAATGATAAAAATATTAACAAATGAAAGAAATACAAATGTACTCTGCTAATGGGTTAACTGTAGCTTTACTATATGATTGACTTGATCTATTTGATCTATTTATAAGTACCTAGACCTTGATTATATTTTGTATATAAATATATTAATTTAAATTCATGTATTGTATACATTAGTCCTAGATTCCTCTGCCATCCGACGTCTTTTTGTTTGACTTGCTGGAGCAAGTCGAACAAAAAGTTTTCGGACGGCAGAGGAACTCAGACTAGTATACATAGTGCCAGGAGTGTTTCTATTCCCAGTGTGTCTCCTCTATATACATGTACATTAGGGATCGATCATTGATCTGTGTGCCTCCTAACTAACAAATGTAACTGTTGATATAAATGTCATTAATCATATAAATCATTCCAATCATTGTAACTAAATTTAGTGTGATTATTCTGTGCTACCGGATGTTTCATCCCATAACCAAAACGAACCATAACCAAAACGGACCATTACCAAAACAGACAATAACAAAAACGGACTATTGAAATAAAAAAAGTAAATTTCTTGAATAAATATGATATTTTATGTATTATTTCTATGATTTTATATGTATTTAATTAATTGTATTAATTTGTTTAGTGGATTTTAATTATAAACATATGTTTGTTTGCAAATAAATTTGCAAAAACAAAATTCTACATCCTTGTAGTAAGTTGTACCAGCCCTGCATCACGAGGCTAAGTTGGTAGACTTAACTTTATTATCCGTATGGTGACCTAGGAGCAAGTCCTTCATGCACAACGAACCAAAAATAGCGAGTTGAAGGGTCGTCTGCACCAAACATGGGCTAGGTACTCTGAAGATGAGATAACAGCTTCTCAGCTCCTTAGAGAATGCGGTAGTATTTACGGACCGAGCAGTGACTAGGACTATGTATTATATATTGCAGTCTACTTCTTGTAACTGTATACAATGTCATGTGCTTTATGTTTTATATGTGCTATGTTGTGTGCTCAGTTAATTTTAAATGATATGCTATTTATTTAGCTGTGCTATGTGGACTGGTGCTTCATGTTGTATGTTATATTGTTATACATTTATAAAAGTAGATTGGTATTGATAAATAAAATTTCTGTAGACTGTCTTAATTTTTTATTCAGCCTGATCATTAATCCATTATTTTACAATCACCTTATATCAAATCAAAAGTGATTGAGGTGTCATATAAACCAATAATTACTTGGCTTCATTACCTGTAGGCTGTACTAATTTGATTTATTCATATATATATAAAAAGTAATTATCACAATATTAAGACAAGTTTAAAAAAAACAAAAAAAAAAACAATAAACACACAAATTAATATAATTAAAAAAAAAGATTCTTGCATATTGTTTTCTGTTAGTCATGTCTCTCATTCTTGTATTTTTATGAAATCACCTTATGTTATTATGTTTATATGCCCCTTCGTGTGCTCTTTAATTTGGACCAATAAAATCTTGAATCTTGTTAGTCCGTTTTGGTTATAGGATGAAACGTCATGTAGTCATTATTCTGCTCAATCTTGGGCGCTGTTATCCGAGTCCCTGTCACCGTGCCTGTGCTGTGATTAGCAATAAAATCATTTGTACACAGTCAGTACTATACAGTATTTGTATTTTGTATTTGAACAAAATCTTTGAAAAAAAATGATTTGCCTGATGTTTATGAATTACTTTATGGTTATTTTTACTTTACAAATAATTCGTTGATTAGCAAAAAGTACCTATATCTGCCACACCTGTTTCGTTCAATTCGAAAAATGAAAGTAGATTTCAAGGGAGATAATTCGCTGATTAATTGGAGAGTTATTTTCTCTTGATCTTGCGCACTGGAGGGCACATGCAGACTTGGACATGCGCACTAGCAGAATACCTTGGAGACGTACCAACAAACTTCTATTTCGACAACATTGAAGACGAGAAGGGTCGTCCTTCTGTCCCCGTTTAATCAAAATGCCGGTTGGGAATTCGATAATGCAACGACCAGTGAATGAACAAATTGAAGAGCTCAAGGCAAAAATCGCCCTTCTTGGTAAGTAAATATCATGTGAAGAGTAACATTTCTAAGAAGAGTCCTCGAAATTCTTTCCCCTGCATTTGTAGCCTATACACTACAGAGTACAGTGCAGTGCATGTCATAATCTCGTTGAGATTTGACTTCCGAATTAATTTTCTTTCTGTATTGTCACTGAATATACAGAGCAGAATATTTCTTCGAAAGTCAAATCTCAACAAGATTATATGCAGACATGGACGATGTCTATCAGAAAACTCTAGAAAAACGTTATTTACTGCATTAGTTCAATGTCATTTTGACTATGCATGTTCAGCGTGGTATTCCTGTTTGTGTAAAAAGTTTAAGAATAAGTTACAAGTTTTTCAAAATAAATCTGTTAGATTTATTAAAGATATGGGTAACAGAACTTCAGTAAATTATAATATTTTAAATAGTATTTACTTTTTGAACGTAGAAAATAGAGTCAAACAACTAAGACTCAACCACGTACACAAAATATACTATAACAAAAGCCCTTACTATATGCATAGCAATTTCACTAAGATCAAAGATTGCCACACTTATTCAACGAGATCCAGTGAATATAATTTTTTCGTACCACCTGTTAAAGGGCAACATACTTTATCCTTTTATTATAATGCTATAAAAGATTGGAATATGTTGCCAAATGATTTAAAGAGTAACCAAAATCTTCATTCTTTTAAATCCG
>MJUT01040905.1:186673-215454 GCA_002080005.1 Gigantidas platifrons | reverse complement strand
TATGCAGATCATTATTAATTTATGACCACCAAGTCTAAAAATATGTCAGTCCCACCACAGGCGCTTGTGTAGAGTCAAAAATATGCTCGTTATGTACCTAAAATACAATTTTTGACTCTACACAAGCACCTGTGGTCCCACTGGCACTGAAAGCTTGCTGGTCCTGTTTTTGCATTGGTTTGAATTGTGCGAAAATGTTCCAGAAGAATTATGCACACTAATGGAAGAAGAAGAAGTACTGTGTGTATCATTTGATAAGTAATACCTGGTCCACATGAAGAACCCTACATGTACAATTGATAAAAACACACTATTAATTGAAACAAAACATTTTTCAGTTCAGTTTCTTACTTATTTTAAAAAATATATAATAGTGTTTTCCCTAGACTAGAGGCAATTTTAGCACAACAGAACACCATGCCTTTCTTTTCCTGCACAGTGCTGGGTCTCAGTGGAAATGTCTGTATGCCTTGGTCAAATTTGTGAATTTATTATAACTAACATGAGTTTGAATCCCTCTCACTCAGGCGAGGTGTACTCTATACAACATTATGTGATAAAGTTTATCAGTGACATGCGGCAGGTCAGTGGTTTTCCACGGATACTCTGGAATCCTCCTCCAATAAAACTGACTGCCACAATATAGCTTAAATATTGTTAAGTGGCATTAAAAACCATAACCCTTGCCCTGAATTTATAATATTATTTCACATGAAAACTACTTCTGTTATTATTATAGTAATAAAATAGCAGTATTTTTTAATTGGATTCATAAAATGATCTGAAAAATTTATATACTCTAACTCATTCTCAAGAAAACCAAACAAATTTATCTTGAGAACTAAGTTTAAAATTATTCCTTTCAATGCATTAAAAAATATTCCAGGATCAACTGTTAATATATATGTTTTCCTTTACAGAGGGTGATAGAAAGGCCTACTATGAGACTTCTCAACATGCTATGAAACACAATCAAGAAACTGTCACAAAATTAAGAAAAGAAGCTAAAGAATTGAGAAAGAAACTAAGTGATTCTCTCTCTGTAAGTTACTTAAATAATCTTAGAATCAGTTTTGTTTTAAATTAAAGTACATATCTTTTAAAGAAAAGAAAAATGGTTTCATCGTAGTTTTCACCACAATATATTAATTGCTTATTATAGTAATTAATGTAGAAAATGTTATAATTTTGAAATTTTATTGTCATGTTCTAACACATTTTGAATAAATAAACAAAAACATGAAATGTTTAATTTTGTTTCAACAAGAAGATGATTGAAAATGACTATCATATTCTGTTTGAAAGTAATTAATAAATTAAATTTATTGAAATTATAGTGTAATAAAAATATTTTTTTACATTTATGCTTTAATTTGTTTCATTTATTTTTATTTGCAGCAAGATCAACATGTTATCAACAAAGCCTTCCAAGATAAACCTGTACAGAGAGCTTCACTTAAAAACAAAACAGGGGATGTAAGTTGAATTGTTGATTTGTGTCTATGGATTGACAGACAATGAAATGTACAAGTGGACTTGATTTTATGGTTTTAATAATATTTACCATTTCATGATGCACTTTTCATTCTTAAATAAATGCACTCTTTTTAATTATTCAAAAGTAAAAAGTTCAAATAATAATGTGCAAAGATGTGATGTTTATGCTACTTTTGGGAGATGTGGGAAAAAAATCTTTGCTACAAAAAGTACATTGAATTAGCAGTAGTAAGAAAGGATATTGATGTAAATGAACATGAGAGTCCATCTAACTTTACACTTAATTAAAATAACTTTTATTGCTGTTCTATATTTCACAGTCACAGAAGAGTCTTCAATAATGTGCATAACATGTATTTTCTTCATTTCCTTTTGTAGCAAGCCATTATTGTTATGAAACACAAGTTATGTGACTCAAAGAAAAGATTAAATGCCTTAAAACATCAAACAGCAACCAAACAAAAGAGAATTGAGGTTTTACAGACGGCATACGATGGCATGGTTAAAGATTCTGCTGATGCTGTATCTACAGATAAAGGGGAATCAGTTGATGCTCAGGTAATTGTAAGGGGCCGTTGTGGCCGTGATCGTATGGAAGTTGGATTATGAGTTTGAATCTCGTTCAGGACAAGGTGTACAACATTATGTGATAAAGTTTGTCAGTGACTTTCGACAGGTCTGTGGTTTTCTCTAGGTCCTCCGGTTTCCTCCACTAATAAAACTTACCGCCACAATATAACTGAAATATTGTTGAAAGTGGAGTTATAAGCACCAACAAACAAACAGGTAATTGTAAAATTAAATCTATAAAGATTCATGTTTGTATTTTAGCCTTGCAACTTTTTAATGAAATGCCTGTAGCAATTAAACCAGGAAAGTGAGTGAATATGTATCTGTGTTATGGGTATCTATTTTACATGTTTTCTATTGTATTTTGGAAATGTTCTGACAGTGGGGTAGTTTTTGTTTTTCATTTTATTAGATAAGATATAAAAATTATGAATTCAGATCTTCGACTACAAATTGATGTTTCTAAGCTCAAAACTTTTTTTTTATATTTGCATTCATAAAATTTAGAATTTTTGACAGTTTATGCTATCTCTAAAATTGTTTTAAATTGGTCAGACCCACCAAAACTCTGCCTACCAAACATATTCTAGAAATTCAAGCTTTGTACTGAATTATATCTTTTTTCAGATATTTGATTGAAAAATGACTTGTCTACATACATATCAGCTTAAAAAAAATCATTATTCTTGTTACTGCAAACCAGTATTTTTCTTTATTAACAATGACAGGAAAAATACTGTCCTCAAATTAACAGATGGTTTAAGAATGAGAAATTCCTTTTGTAAGTCTGTAGTCCTCGATCTTCCTTTAAAATTCCTCCCACCATGGGACACCAGCTTTCAGATGCACTGAGATAATAAAATACTACATTTTGTACTAAATTATCTTCCTTAAGAGAGGCCACTTTTCATTACAGAAGGGGTGGCCATGTAATAACCTTTATCTTGTCCATACCAAGAATGGCACAAATCATTTGAAGAATGTGTTATAAAAATATTGCAAGCTAATTAGATAAAGCAAATATGAAAAATTCATGTTTTTTTTTTATAGACACTGAGGTACTTGGAAAACAGCTATGACAAGACCAAGTTAAAGATGGATGAAGCCACACATTTATACAGAATTTACCAAGATATCAACAGAAAATTACAAGTGGTTTGTATTTTATTTCATATGAAAACTACAATTTGAACATGATTTTTGCAGTTTTATTTCTTGTATTTCAAAATTATTTCCTTATGAATTATTTTGGCACTTTCAGCAATTGTCAGTCACATAAAAAAAGTAAAGATGAAAAGTAGCCTCTGTTAATCCCTGAAGAACATCTCAGTAAATACATTGTACTTTGGATGCCTGTTTAACAAGAATGAAAAGAAGTGTGTATTTCAGGATGTTGTTACTCAGTCTGAAATTAGAGATTAATTTTCATAATGATTTTTTTAGTAATTTTAGCACAATTCTGTAAACTCAAATTTCAACAATGATAATTTGTTTTGGTAACCAATAGCTAATCATGCTCTGATGGTGGAGAGAATTGGAGCCTGATCGACCATGGGCTATCAGCGATGTACAATAATACAACAGACAACTAAGTCAAAATTAAAAAAAAAAGATAGAATGAGAATGTACATTATCGTTTTAACTTTGAAGAAATGTCTTTTTCTACTAACAGGAGGCAGAAAAATTCCCCAGTGTTTTAGATGCCATGGAGTCTGAGATTAGAAGTGTAAGAGCTGAGTTAAAGGAGTTGAAGGCCATGCATGATGATGCTCAGATCTCTAAGACTGCTGCACAAGAAGAATTGGCTAAACATGAAAAGATTGTGTACTCAGAAAGAAAACAGAGAGAAATAGAATTAACAAAGATGAAGAAAGAGGCAGAAGAAAAGAAAATACAACACGAAAGAATAGAAAGAAGAATTGTAATATATTTTGTTATCTCACTTGAACTGAATTTTAATTTTTTGCAATTATTTATAAGTAATATACAACATGAAAGACTGGAAAGAAGAATTACACTATATTTTGTTATCTCCCTTGCAAGGAATGTTTGTTTTAACCATTATTGATAAGTACAGTTGAAATCATAAATGAAATCTTCACAGTCCTAAATAAAACAGGAAATATATTTTCTATACATACACGTGTACAATCTTTTGACTAATACAGAGCAATTGTATATTATATTACAATGATGTAAAATGTTAGGTTACTGAGCGATTTACAAAGCAAAAAACGTGGAAAATTGAGTTTCTTACTTAACCAATAAGATTTAACAGTCAAATAGATAAATTACTCAATCCAAATTACTTGTATCAGACAAATTAAGTGCTTGACAAAACATGTCAAAACAAATAAACTTAGAAATGAAGCTAAGTTTGTTTTGACATGTTCTATTTATTTAGCTGTAATGATAACATTATTTGAATTCAAAGAGAATCTCTTTAAAACTCAGAGAATTATCAAGGAACCATGCTTTTATTGCCTTTTTTCACTTCACAAGTCACCTTCTCATGTAATAATGTAATAATATTTTATTGCGATAAATTAAGCAATAGGATCGGACACAATATTAAGCCCTCTCCTTACATCAATGCATGTAGAATACACATAATATATAATGACAGCAAAACATATACAAAATAGTATAGGAATAAGAGGTAAACAAAAGAGTCAACTTCTCATTCTTCTTAAATATTTCAGCAACAAAGAGGATCTATACAACAGGATGACCTCTCACCACAAGAAAAACAGGCCATTCAGGGTGAGGAACAACAACAGAAGATCACCTCCTACGAAGAAGCTTTCAGAAGAATCAAGGAGGCAACAGGAGTTTCTGATACAATGGTAATTTAATAAAATGAAGATGCTTTGTTGTACTTTATAAAATCTGAATTTAATGGTAAAACTTTCATCAATATCCCATACAGAATACTACAGGACAATTTTTTAAAATTGTGGTTTTAATCAAATATATAGTGATAATTTGAAAAAGGGAATTACTTTTGTTTTACTTACATGCTAAACATCATTTGTGTTGAAATGTAATCATCAAGCATACAAATTAGGCTGGAATAAAGTACCAGTGCTTTATATACTGTATATATAGCTAACGAATAAAAAAAAAATCATAAAAAATTAAATTACAAATTCAATTTCTTGGGAGAAATTATAATAACCCTATTTGTAATTTTCGAATGATATATTTTTGTGCTACTTTCAGAACTATGCCCCTATGTTCTATTGTATATTGTGATATCCATGCATATTTTTCAATAAAAATATGTTTAAATTAACTATACCCCACAGAAAAAATTGAACATGAACATTTGACAAAATCTAACATTATTGTACTCTCATGGTAGTACAATGTACCTAATTTTGATTGTCAAATTATTTTTGTTAGAAGAAAGAACTACCATAACAAACATTAAATTTAAGTAGATTTATTTTCATGCCAAATTTCTGTTGACAGGAAGTTGTCCATCGGTTTGAGAACCAAGGAGATACAACTACTCACCTAGAAAATCTAAAGAAAGATAATGAAAAGGGAATTACACGATTAAGAGAAGAAAAGGAAAAATTACAATTGGAGTTTGAGGAAATGAAATATTCTGGTGATGCTAAACTATCAAGGTATTTTAAATGTTGTGTAATGTTTAAACATATGTTTTACACTATTTTACTTAAAAATCTGAGAAAAAAATAATTAAACTGAGGGTCTGCAATCTAACCATTGAACTACAACATCAATAACACTCCTTGCTCCTTCATCTCATCTTAAACTATAAAATGCAATATGAAATTTAGCGAGTGGGTGGTTTTTTATTAGCACCAAGTTAGCACTTTTTCTAAATCATGGCTTTAGTAGACCAAGATGCTTGGTTGGATTTTTATAGAGTGAGCTCTTAGAAACAATCCACAGTTTGACACTCTGAAACAATCAGTCTGTGTTTTTACTCCATGATGATGCATGCTTTATTAGCGAATAAACAGCAATTATTAACTTATAGTCTTTGTCAATTGTCTTTTAATTTGTTATTTTAAAATCGAATAATTTTTCTATTATATATTTTAAACAACTTTTGGTCAATGCTAAACTTTTAAAGCAATATTGAACCAGTGACTGATTTTTGGTACAAATGTTTAGCTATTGCAATAAATTGTTGTAATTAATTCAAATTTTATCCTCCAATTGTGATAAGAAATTTTTATATTAAAAGGGATTAGATAAGCAGAGAATATTTTTCTTCTCCCTTTACAGTGGACAGAGAATGTTAGAAGATTTCCAGAGTCACCTCCAGAAAGAGGAGGAGAGAAGAGATGAGGCTGAGGATGAGTTACAGAGGAACAGTACAATAATGGTGTCAGTCAAGGCTGGAGTGGATCATCTAGCTGACAAGTTATATAACCTCAAAGCTGTAAGTACCAAAGTTGTGTCGGTTTTTATGAATATGAGACTACCTCAAATCTTTTAGTAAGGGGCTGTACCAGGTACTTTTACCTGCCTAAAATGGTCTTTGGTACCTCTTGATTTTAAAGAATGTTGTTTAAGATATTCAGGAAAATTGTTCAAATTTTAATAAAAAGTACCACCTATAAATAGTGAAGTACAGGTACACTTGAAAAATATTGAAATCCCTTCTACCTGCTGTCGGATTTCTCACAAAAACTCTCCTTCTTTGATGGCAGAGATTGATCCTATGGAGGCTGTGAAGTATCTTTAATTCTTGAAGATGATCAATTATTATACGCCCGTCTCAAGACGGGCCATATTATGTGATTGGGTATGGCCGGCGTCCACACTGGTTTGCACACAATAACTTTAGTTCTGTATATCGGATCATTTCCAAACTTGGCCACATGATTCCCCAGTGAAAGGGGAAGAACCCTATTTATTTTGGGGTCATTGTGTCAAAGGTCAAGGTTACTGTTACTATAAATATAATTTTTGACAACAGGGTCGTTTCCACACGATAACTTTAGTTCTGTATATTGGATATTTACCAAACTTGGCCACATGGTTTCCCTGTGGAAGGGGAAGAATCTTATTTTTTGTTGGGGTCATTAGGTCAAAGGTCAAGATCACCATTGCTATAAATAGAATTTTTGACAACGGTCGTTTCCGGACGATAACTTTAGTTCTGTATATTGGATCTTTACCAAACGTGGCCACATGATTCCCCTGTGGAAGGGAAAGAACCCTATTTATTTTGGGGTCATTAGGTCAAAGGTCAAGATCACCGTTACTATAAAGAATTTCTGACAACAGGATCGTTTCCGCGCAACAACTTTAGTTCTGTATATTGGATCTTGACCAAACTTGGCCACATGATTCCCCTGTGGAAGGGGAAGAACCCTATTTATATAGACGGGTGTATTTTGTGATGCACACATTTCTTGTTTTTTTGTGTAATGTTGGAATAATTCTAATATGATTTACATAATTAGAAATCCTTTACTCTGATTGGGTATAAGTGCTTATGGAGGCGGTTTTTTTGTCAGGTAATTTTTCGAGAGACGATGTTCAACGGACTACTTTTTTTGTAATGTCAACAAAATGGCAGCTTGGATTGCCAATAATAAAAAAAAGATAAAAGAAACAATGTTTATTGTTAATAATTGACAATTATTGTTAGATATGAAATAAAAATAAATGCCAATGAAAAAAGCCTTTTATTGTTGACACAAAAAAACATTCTGGAAAAAAATACTTAAGACAACCATCTATCGACTTTGACTTTTGTAATTTATCGTCATCCTGTGACGTATTTTACAAGAGACGCTGGTGATATTGACACAAGCTGGTTACTGATTTATTTTACGATTTTGTGAGCATTTTACTTGTTTAAGTAGCTAAATACAAAATGCCATCATATTGGAAAATATCAGTAACTTAATTACATCACCGTCTAGTTATCAATGTAGCAAAACTACTGTAAACATGAAGGTTAGTGCATTTTGTTATTCATGGGTGACACACATAAATTGAATGTATGTGTGTGTACTGGGGATCCCCAAAGGTAAATTTTCAAAAGAAATGAAAAAAAAATACTTAGTTACAGAATTATTTTTATGTAAGTTTGTGAGTGACTTGGTCCAGGTTATACATCAATAAACTCCGGAGAAAATGTGTTTAATCCTATAAGAGATGAAAGTATATTACATGTATTACGTCTTTATTTAGTCCCAAATGAGGGACTAAATCGCATTCTTAAATTGCAAAAAAGAACAGCAAGATTGATATTAGATCAAGATCCCATAGCACCATCTGAACCTCTGTTGAAACAACTTGGATGTATGACTATTGAACAAAGAATCAAATACCATAAATATCTTCTTGTTTCAAAATGTCTAAAGAATGAAGCACCTGTATATTTAAAAAATTAAATCCAATACTTGTCTGATATAAATCCTTACTCTCTCCGAAATGTTGTAAGTGAAAAATTACAAATCCCAAAGGCAAAACCTGAACTTTTTAAGAAAACTTTTACATACTCTGGACCAAAGCTATGGAATGAACTTCTGTTTTTGATACAGTAAGCTTCCTCTCATAATGCATTTAAAATAAAAGTTAAAAGTCTCATTTTAAATGATGATGTACCTTAAATTACCATTAAATATTTACTAAATCTTTTTGTGTATACTTATTACAATGTATTGCTTCTTGTGTGTAACTTTTGTATAGTGTATTTTACAGTGTATGTTGAAATATGTCAATGAGGACCTCAGGGAAGATTAGTTATTAACTAACTGTGTAACCCTCTATAAATAAAGAATTTATTATTATTATTATTATTATTATTATTATTAAAAGTGCATGCATAGGGATTGTTGTAAATAAAAATATATCAAGTTTTACTAGAATTTTGTTTAAAACAAATATTAAAGACTTATAAAGCCCAATGCAATGTAATCAATAATTAAAATATTAAAGAAAATGATTAACTGCACATTATAAAGATGGCTTACAATGTGAGAGGTCCAGGGGAATATTGCCATGCAATGTAATCAATAATTAAAATATTAAAGAAAATGATTAACTGCACATTATAAAGATGGCTTACAATGTGAGAGGTCCAGGGGGATATTGCCATGCAATGTAATCAATAATTAAAATATTAAACTGCACATTATAAAGATGGCTTACAATGTGAGAGGTCCAGGGGGATATTGCATTTTATGGTGATAAAATATGCTCTACTTGTTACAATAAAAACGTATTTATTTGACTTTTTAACAGCCAGAAAAAATCAAGGTAGTATAAGAGTGTGTTTAGGATTATTGTGGTGTAGAATCTTGACATGGTTTGTTTAGTGGTAGTATTGGCTATCTCCAAGATGATTTTACACCTAATTTACATTATTTTATAGAGGGAAAAACCTTACTGTGTGTTTTGATAGCAAATCCTATGATTTAAAAATAATAATAATAAAATAGATTAAATTTTAGTTGGTCATGTTAATATCAATCCTTTAGAAATATAGAAATCATCATTTCATGTCTTTCTGTCTGTATGCCATCTGCCTGTCACATCTGTCACACTTATAATTTGCCATATGTGATTCCCTTTAATTCTTATATTGACTGGTACCTTTTACTCTTTTATTTACTGGTTTTAGGGGAAAATCCTGTATTTTAGCAAAGATTCTAGGATTTTGAGAATAAACTGGGCAAATGTTTGTTCAATTTTATCGTTTTTGATAATTTTTAATGACAGTTTATATTGATGCTAAAAGCGCTGATATTTTGGGGTGGAACATAACTTTTAATATCAAAAACAGGAGAATTTGAAAATTCTTCTCAAAATATGTGGTTGACATTTTTAAAAATTCAAGCATCTGTTTAAATTTGTCATAGTATTATAAATAGATGTAGTAATCTTTGTTTATTGCCTACAAATTTTTCTTCTTTCTCATCAATTTTCTTCCTTATCTGTTTTTCTTTCAAAATTTATTCTTAAGATATTTGACTTAAATTGGTAAATGTAGTGTCAAGTAGATGTTTTTCATGCACATGTAGTTTTCCCCTATTAACAAATCACATTTTAAGTGATATATGTATAAGATTTTTTTTCGACGTGTAAAGGTAATAAATATCTTGTCAAGTGACCAATTTTCATGATTGATTGATTGATTGATGTTTAACGTCCAGCGAGCAGACCAATTTTCAACTACATTGTATATCATATCAAGAACATGTTGATTTTTGATGCGACAATGGTGATATCTGTTTTGTACTAAATTTAGCAAGCTGAGTTGGATATTTATCCAGAGACATGTCGATCCACTTTAATGCTGGGTGCTTAGAAGAGAAACAAGAAATTTTGGTTATGACCCTTTTTATTTACGTCTTGTTTAACTTTTGTCTCTTATTTACTGGAATAACTTTTCATTCTTATGAGATTACTACATAGTACAGTATATCTTAACATATTCTGACCTTGGAGTTGATGGGTTATGTATTCTGATTTCTTCCAGCAAAACCAAAACAAAGCAGTCAAAATGTAAAGGAAATATTGTTGAAAGTGGCAAGCTAGCAGATATGTTTTTTCCAAGAGTACAACTAATAATAATTTCCTTTACCAGAAAAACCGACAGCCACAATATAACTTAAGTATTACTGAAAGTGATATAAAATACCCATAATCCTCTCCATATCCTGTCATCACAAAATATTATCATTATTTACAGACTAAAGGTCATGTGCCGACTGCCAAGATTCCGGCTACTTCAGATGAGTATGTTTTGGATCAGTTGTCTACATGTGAGGAGAAATTACTCAAATTATTAGAGGAGTTGGATGGCAAGGACTTGAACGAAGTCTTCAAACAGATGGAGGATGAAGAGGTAGGGAGATCAAAAATATCAGTTAATATTATTGATAATTTTATTTGAGAATTTGTTTATTAAGGGAACATCCATTTAACTTTGTAGGGAGGGGCTATGGGTTTTTTTTTTCTAATTTTATACATGAAAATATCTTGATCAAAAAGATATTCTGATTTTTGTTTTCAATGGACAAATTTTCATGGCTTAGAGGGATGGGAGAGGGGAACAAAATGTGTAGCTATTTATCTTATCTACAAAAAACCTCAATGCATCTAAAGCATAAACACCAACATTTTAATCATTTTTATCTGTGATGGAACGATAAATAATTCATCGTCAGAGTAAGACACTCCGTATCTGTGTTGTAAACTTGTTTATGCAGCTATCGTCCCAACAATTTTCAAAGTACCATTGTTCAAATTCAGAATTACCAGAGATGTTTGTTCATCTATATGGTTTAATACGAAGATGTATTTTTTTCTTATACAAAAAGTTGTTCTGTGTTACTGAAGCGTAATCATTAGAAGAATGTTGTTAAAATCTTTTTAAGTATTTCCACTATATTTTCCATCTTTTTATTTCAGTACCATGCCAGTTTAGATTCCAAATTACCCACATTCAACACCAGAGTCAAATTACCACAGAAAGAAAGAGGGGATGCGGCATTTGAAGGTTTGTATATGTCCTTTCTCTTAAACTACATTTAGTGATAGCTATATATTTACCATCATCAATGAATGTTACACTCTGCAACTATTTAGTTCTAGTTTTCATATTTTAATTAATCCGCATCACTGGCATAATGGTTAGCATGCTCACCTCAAGTGTGGTAGATCATGGGTTCGAACCCCGGTCGGGTCAGACCAAAGACTATAACATTGGTATTTGTTGCTTCTCCTCTAGGAGAAAGAGCAAAGACTGGTTGGCTCAGAATCAGGTAAAGTGTCTGAGTGAAACGACATGTCTATTTGCGGACTGTTGTTTCAGTGAGCTAGCACTATAAAAATCCAATCGTGATCGTATGGAAATTGGATTTACAACTGCCTATCACCACTAAAATTGTGAGTTTGAACTCTGTTCAAACCAGGTGTACATGAAACAACATTATGTGATAAAGTTTTTGTCAGTAACTTGCAATAGATCAGTGGTTTCCTCCGGGTACTCTGGTTTCCTCCACCAATAAAACTGACCGCCACGATATAACTAAAATATTGTTGAAAGTGGCGTTAAATACCATACACCAACCATAATTGACGTTGATGAACAGAATTTGAGGATGTTTGATAAACAAAAAATAATAATAAAAACATCATTCTTTTATACATATAAAACTGGGCATAATATTTACTTGTCTATTTTTGTAGATGATGAAGACAGTGGAGAAGATGACGGAGATGTTCCGAATAGAAATGCAATAAAGAAACAATCACAATTTATAGTGGACTCCAAAACTAAACGTAGAACAACTAAAAAGAAAAAGAAGACAAAATAAATATGGAGGAATTTTACCAAAGACTATTGCATTTTCGTTTCATCATTCATGATTCATCGTTTTGTAAAATATAAAGAAAAAGAAAAAAAAGTTCTGAATTACACTATATATAAATTATACTCATAATTGTGGTTATAATTAACAGTTTTAACCAAGGAAGATAATGACATAATGATATGATACAAAACAGTTTACAATCTAAAAGGACAGAGTTTTGTGCAAAGAATTTTTATTCTTTACGATTCTTTAATGGAGTTGAAGAATGTGGTGGAGTATTTTTTAATACAAAATGAAACCTGTCGAAACTGAACCCCCTTGAGACCAGCTTTTATATTCGGTTTAGACAGGTTAAAATAACAAAGCTTTCTTACATTGAGACTTTATTTATTAAAGTTCGGTCTATACAGGATTCTGTTTAGACAGGGTTCACTGTATTATGTCATATATTGACAACAATCGTTTTTTTAACCTCTAAAGTGATATAAATTTAAATTAAAAACTACAACTTTAACACAAAAAAATTTGGAATGTCAGAATTTGACTGAAGTATTATTATTCTTTACTGTAGTTATAAAGAAGTTGTGATAGAGTATTTTGTTGAGTAAATTATTGGCAACATTAAATTGTTTAAATCTTGACCAAACAAAGTTTTCGTTTCGAAACAAAATATTAATAAAATGAAAGACAACATGTATCTTTCATTTCTTATTGAGATTCTGTATTTTTGATTTAAACAAATATATTTTAATATGTACAGAGTGCTATTTTGTTAATGGGAAAAGAGGGAAAGGGGGATGAATTCATTAATAGTTTTTCTAATTTTAGCAGAAATAAATATCTTTAAGTAAAATCTTAAGATATTTTTAATCTTCACAATACAATGCATTAGAAATTTTACACCAAAAATAATGATAAGAAATTACCCCAAAAAATGTATTTAAACATCATGTATATAAATATTCAGGAAGTGATATCATCTATACAGCTTCCATATAAATCTGAAATGTATGTTAATACAACTTTACATTTAGGAAATTTAATTTTATTTTGCTTGTTAATTTTATTAGATTTGTATATTTATTTTTAATTTCTGTGATCACGTTACTATTTAAAAGAAAAATATTTTTAAAATAAAGAATTGAAACATCTTTAAAAATGTGTTTGAAAGCTATATTTATTTGTACGATGTTGCATTTATTTGACGACCTATGATTGGATAAAATAATTCCTAAAAATAACGATAGAAAGGAGAGCCATATATGGAAATCTAGAGAATAAGATTAATACGCTTTACCTGGCCAGGAGAACATTCCATTCATAAAAATAACGATGCAGACGGAAAATTACAGAAGGTCAGTGGGTGGTGCTTAATTTTATCTAGTGATCATTACATATTTAGCCTTAGAACTTCCAAGAAAGTCAGTCAAACATAGTTCGTGGAAAAAACTTAGTTACTGTTTCAAGTTATAGATCAGCAACCTCGTACAAAAATGTTCTAAGCTCCTGTGACCGACTATGATTATTTCAACAATTTACTGACCGTCCAAATAATGATAGACGGTCACTAGGGAGCTTAGAACTTATAATATTCCCACTTGGCACGCATCTCATCCGCTGACTGGCAAATAAAACTGTCAGGACAAATTTGTCTTTGAACATTTAAATCTGAAGGGGATCTTCTGGACATGTACTGTAATGAAAAGAAGTTAAGCAGTGATTGATTGATTTTTGGTGTTTAATGCCACTTTAAGCAATATTTCAGCTATATCATGGCGACCAGTTTTAGTGGTGGAAGAAGCCGGAGAGAACCACCAACCATGGGCAAGCAACTGGTAAACTTTATCACTTGCAGCTGCAAGTCGAGTACACCCTTTTTTGTAATTTACAAAGCCAGGGGCAAACCCACACCATATTAGTGATAGGCTTGTACGAGTTGTTAGATCCAGCGACCTAACTCATTGAGCCACCCGGGCCTTCAGTTTAAGCAATAATGGTAAACAATTCCACCAATATAATGAACAAAGTGAACAATCACCTCTCACAGAACACAAAAAAGACCACAACATATGACATTAGAAATCCAGGTCCTGCCTTAGGACAGACACAAAAATGTGGTGGGGTTTAGTATACGTCTCTTGTCAGAATTGGATCGATGTTTTAAACCTGATTTTTCTCTAGACATGTAAAATTGTTGGAGTCTTCCAATTGAATTAAATATATGGCCCATCAAAACTAGATCAACGTATCTTACTTGTATCTAAATATGTTATGCTCGAGTGGGTTGATGGTTGTCAAATGTCAAATGAGCAATTTTTCAGCAATATCATCGTGAGAACAAATTACATTTCAATGAGATGATGGTGATTGCTGCTTTGTACAAGACCAACATGCTTAGTTGGATTTTTATAGTGTTAGCCCACTGAAATAACATTCCACAGATAGACATGTCACCCTACACAGACACATTATCATGATTCAGAGTCAACCAGTTTTTGGTTCTTACTCCTTAAAGCTGTGTGCTTTGCAAAGAAGCAGCACATACCAATTTTATAAATCTTTGGTTCAACTAGAGGGCTCGAACTCACAATAAACCACACTCAAGGCGAGAACACCAACCATTACACCACTTATTCAGTTCAGCTAAATTTGATAGAGGTTCCCAAGGAATATTGTACAAATGTAAACACTAGGTAATGAATGAAGTAAGATCAAATATTATTCTCAAGTACTATTTGGTTTAGCCACTGTGATGATACACGAGTCTGAATTTAGATCCAAAGTGTTGATTTGATTTGATTTGATTTTTGGTGTTTTAATGCCACTTTCAACAGTATTTCAGCTATATCATGGCGACCAGTTTTAGTGGTGGAGGTACCCGGAGAGAACCACCGACCATGGGCAAGCAACTGGTAAACTTTATCACTTGCGGCTGCGAGTCGAGTGCACACTTTTTTGTAATTTACAAAGCTGGGCGCGAACCCACACCATATTGGTGATAGGCTTGTATGAGTTGTTAGATCCAACGACCTAACTCAATGAGCCACCCGGGGCTCTTCAAAGTGTTACATTACAAAACTAACTGGCAATCTTCTTCTAATGAAGCAATAAAGAAATTGATATCAAACTTTACTGAAATGTTGAAAATTAATACAGTCCTTGCTAGATACTTCCCAAGGACTGTTAACTCTGTGTCTATCAGTCAACCAAGATGACCCCCACTACAGACAAACAAACAGGTGATGACAATAGCTGACATGACAAACTTTTGAAGATGGCATAATATTAATTTCCTAAAAAATCTTTCCTGCAATGGGTGGGGAAGACATGCCAACACACAGGGGACACAGGTTTATGCACATTATAGTTTGGAGACATCTTTTGTGTAAGGCTATACATGTGTTTTTATTGAATATAAACAAATATATATATATATATAAAACATTTAATATGCAATTCACATACATGAAAGTAACATTTTAAACTTACATACCTTTGTGAGTGAGAACTGATAATTATCAATCTGATTAAAAATTAGCTGTTATAATACACTACATTCCCCTCTAACATCTAACAGAGCCCAATCAGAGGTCATATCCAGATGAACTTTAGTATATGAATACATTTTAGAAGATATCAACCAATCAGAGAGCTTTACTTTTGTGATGCAATAATACAAAAGCATGAAAGGCTCTGCTAAGATTTGGCTAATCATGAGTTCATCTGGACATGATCTCTCATCTAGTTCTGTCAGATGCTAGGGGGGTGGGGGGAGGAGTGTAGCATATTATAACAACTGAGTTTAATATGAGTAGACAATTATCTAATTTTAGCCATAAAATACAAGTCATGTAATATAAAAATAAACCTCAAACAAAAACAAACTGAATGCTTTGTGACAAAGTACAAAATGTAGTGCAAAAACTGAAATAATGTGGAAAATAAGACAACTCCTAATATGCTTTATCGTAACTTTGGGTTGTTTTTTTTGTGTGAAATCTGTAGTTGTTTATTGTAGCTATCACAATGTAAGTTAGACGTTCACCTGTCTATACAATCAGTGTCTATTGCTTCTAAAGTTATGAGTTCAATAAAGTCTAGAAAAACGAAGTGTACTCCATACAGCCTTATGTAATAAAGTTTGTCAGTGACACGCTGAAGGTTGCTGGGTTTTTTCCAGATAAAGTCAAACCTGTTTTAGTGACCACCTCTATTAAGCAATAACTTGTATTATGTGACCTTAATTTTAATATCCCTTCACAGTGCATTTAATATTAATTAATATTGTATTTAGCAAGCACCTGTTTTTATGTGACCTTATTTCAATGTTCTCTTAGAGAGTAACACAAGACAGGTTTGACTGAAGTTAGATTTCTTCGACCAATAAAAACGGACAGCCATGATATAACTGATATATTGTGCGAAGTGGTGTTAAACAATCATTATACAGTTAAAAACCAGTTGTGAGGGAAGTAGCAACACAAACTATTTCCTGACGCGAAGCGGATGGAAATAGTTTGTGTTGAGGGGGACAATACACTTGCTACTTCCCGAAATAACCGGTTTTTAACTGTTTTATTATACTTTAACAATTGAAGAACAATAATAAAAGGCTTTTTTCTCTGCGATATGATTATCTCAAGGTTATTACACTCATACTGATGAAGAACAGCAAAATAAGGCATATTACCTCAATATTGTGTTTATACATTTAGTTGTGTCACTTCAGATTTTTATCCCTTAGCACTAATTAAAATGTAATGAAATAAACAACAAATATAAGTTTTACCAGTAATATTAAACAAATTCAACAGTCTTTTAGGGGAAATTAAAGGATTTAAAAAAAAAAAAACAGTAAATATGAACGTGCAAAATTGCGTATAGGGAAATAGTTCACTTCCGGGGAAATAGTCTTTTAGGGGAAATTAGCAAAGGATTTAAAAAAAAAGAACGGAAATGTGAACGTGCAAAATTGCGGATAGGGAAATAGTCTTAGGGAAATAGTTCACTTCCGGGGAAATAGTCTATTAGGGGAAATTAGCAAATCTATGACTGTTAATCTATATAGTAAAAATACTGTAAAAGTATAATAAATCCCCCTAACCCAAGTTGTAAAATCTGGTAGACATATTTTTTTCAATGCTGGAATTAAATAAATTGAGGAAAAATCTGATTATATGAAATTAAATTTTAATATTTTTTCTCTCAATTCTGTGAAAATGAATAGCAATTAATGATGGAGAAAGGTGAATCAAAAATTGAAAAAAAATGAAAAAGAAAAAGGATATCTGTGTCTTCTCACGAGTTTTCCTCAGAATAACCTTGAACCTTTAAAGTTATTATATTTCATTCTTAAAGCAAAGGACCTTTATAAACCCCCAAGGAATTAAATTAGATACATCTTTTATAATATTATTGGACAATAGATCCAGACTTCCTTTCAAGATACCCCCCCCCCCATTGTAAGTGTATGGAGATTATCTCATATCAATCAATGACATAGTCCAAAAAACATCCATAATTAAGCACCATATCATAAAATACATCCAATCAAATGTATAAAGTCATCAAACTACATTTTTTTCTGCAAATATTTCAAACATATAAAAACAACAAACAAATAAAACTTATTGCTATGAATGTTATAGCCCTTACTATTTTTTACAGCCCTTTATTATCTGTACAAGTAAAACCCCTATTACAGCAGTCCCCCTCCTTATAAGGCCACCTCTTCTGCAACAAAAATGTGGCCTAATAGGAGGGGTGGGCTCTCTTGATTGGTGGGGGGGGGGGCATTTTAGTAGCATTTTACTATCTCATACTATATCCTGATTTTATGATATCATGGTAGTTTTCTAGGAAAATAAATAATTTCCCATTCAAATTTTCAACGTGTGTGCCATGGGGATGATTAGACCATGATTAAAATAGTTATATAATAAGACATTTAAATTTGACTTTAAATGCAAGTGAATTATTTTGATTAATATATGTCAAGAAATTAATTATGCATTAACAAGTTATATGTGTGTAAGGTCAAATAATAATAACAGGCACCGTTCTAGTTACATTGTAAGAAAAAAAAGTAAGGTGGTTAAGCAGCAAACACATTTTATTTTTTCTTTATTATTTCTTAATTAAAGAGGATAAAAAATGATGAAAATTAAGGGGTCATCCATAATTGTCAACCATTTTCCAAAGTGTACAAAAAGCACACTTTTCCAGAACCCCCACCCCCTCCTCAAAAAGTGTACATCAACCATTTTCAAAAAATAATCAGAGTTAGAATTAAGTATCACATCAGTGTTTGATTTCGCTTTATATTCAAGCGCACAAAAGATATACACGCAAAACAACAATAAGATAAAACTGAACTCTGAAAGTAAAAAAAAAGCGTACGCTAAAATTGTCGATTTTTTCAACCCCTCCCCCCTAGCGTGCATTTTGCACACTTTGGAAAATGGTTGACAATTATGGATGACCCCTAAGAGGAATTTTACAAAGAATTACAATCTTTAATATTCTTAAAAAATAGTAAATAACTAGAACCAGATCTACTTCTTTTTATTTAGCTCATCTGTTAATTAACATAAGTTGGCTAAATCATAATACATGTACCATAAAAATGCCAAATTATATTTAAAATAACGACAGTTTTGAAGTTGGAAACAGACATTATGACTAGAATCGCAGCGATGCTAGTGATATTGTATGTCGAGACCTCCAAATCACATGTTATTTATTTATCGGTAACGTCATAATGTGCTTGACATCACACTGACAGATAATTTTCAGAATCAGAGTCAGTTACTTGATACTGAAAATATCATTTGTCGAGATCAAAGGAAAAGACCAAAATTACCAATAATTATAAGTACTTAAAAGTAAATACATAGGTTTATTGTAAACAAACCTACAAATAAATTCAACAAACAATAAAGACACGCTTTTTGTCTTACAAATAACAAATATGACATCTGTAGCATCATCTAGATTAATTTGTGAGTTCTGCATCCTGTCAGAAGTGTCTTTACAGTCATCTAAAGTAAAGTCCATGGTTAAATGTTTATGTAACACAGACTAGACCTTATATGATAAAGGGAGATAATCAGGCAATTGTTTTGTTTTTATCTCCCTTTGCTATGAATAGTCATCATCATCAGTGTTATGAGACATTTGTTGTTGTTGTTGTTGTTGTTGTAAAGCTTGTTGCATCTGTATCCACTGTTGTTGTTCTAACTGAGCTTGTTCTTGTCTTGCCTAAAATTATACATAAAGTTTCTATTTCTACATTGTTACAAATTTTAATAAAATTTACCCTAAAGCATCCCGGGGCAGTCTTTACCTTCATTTCTTTCACCTACTTGCCCAAATGCCAAATTTAGAGAAATTTTCTATTTATTCAAATAAATTCTTTCATAATTTTCACTTGTCCGAATCCAGTTTTATTTGTTCTGGGCTTCGGGCAAGTGGATTAGCGCGAAGACTGCCAATGAAAGTTTTGTAAGATTACAGAGGGCACAGCGTGTTTTTTACATTTCCCACTACATTTGGGTAGGCGTGTTTTTTCAATCCCCAGCGTGGAATAGCATGTTTTCCGTCGCGGAACATGCTATGTAGTGGGACCCCACGATCGTCGTGGAAATCCGTCGCGGAAAACACGATAGCACTTCATGGATTGGTACACAGCACACGTATATTTTGTGTAATCCTTTAAAAAAATAAATATTACCTGAACTGATGATAACAATTCTTATTACTTCATTTTGGGAGTAATATAGCACGTTCAACGGAACTTAAAAAGCGTGATGCACGTAATTTACAACTGACTGTTAAATAATCACATTTGTATAATAATCTTAGAAAGATTATTTGTTTACCAAATAAAATCTACTTGCAATAAAATTAAATTGATCCTGTTATCGTATCGAGTGCATGCATTTATTACAGATCAAATTATTTACATAGAAATAAATAATTGATTGAAGTGATGAAATTGCGTAAATCGTATGTTTACAAAACCAAATACACGTATTTGAAGAAAAAAAATAGTACATGCATTAATTCTGCCGATCATTCAATCTACATTGTCTGGGTAGATTGTAACGTATTTTTAATTGATTTGTTGTTTGTATTGAAATTAAAGGAGTAAACGGCAACATTAAAAAATATCTATGCATATCTATTAAAAATTAGGTATTTGCTCGAATTAGTACCAGATTGCCGAATCCCATATTACCGAGTCCATTTTGCCGAACCCACATTGCCGACTTTTGATAAAAATGACAAAATTTCATAATATTATGTTTTATTTTAAATAATGTGTACAAGTTTTATTGAAAGCAGTAATTTTTCGTGCAATTTTAATTCGATTTTTAACCATAATCAAATGCATACTGAATGACGAGTATGAGATGCCGATACTCATTACTCAAACAATGGAAGAACAATGGAAATAAACTACAAATAAGTAAATGTTTAGAGAGAGTTTTACTAAGTAAGAAAGAAAAAAGATTGCCGAAAATTGTCATTTAATAAATGATCTGCAATTAATTAACTCCAAACAAATTTGATTAATTGAAATCCTGTATAAAAGTTCTTCTGTCTGCATGCACAATCATTCTTTAAAAAAATCACCATGGATGTTCCTACCATAGTAAAGAAAGGCAGAAATCAAGGTTGTCTGCAGGACTAATCCAACGTATATTCTTTTGACTTTATTTTATTTTTGTTCTGATATAGAGTTTTAATAAAATTGTGTTTTTATCTAAAGAATCATAATTAATTGTCCGAATACATATTTGACATTTTTTTTTATATAAAAAAAGATTATAGTTTGGTTTTTGCACAATAAACAAACGTCTACAAAATTTATCCTAATTCTTAAAGTTCATTAAACTTAATTACATTTAGTTACACAACAATACTAAAACATTCTTATAAAAATCACATACAGTATATGTACTTAATTAGTTCTCGGGTAAAATACAAGTAACAATACTTGGACAATACAATTACTGATTATACAGGAAGAGCCCCCACTGTGAGGTCATCTATTTTGAGATGCCATTCAATGAAAATAACAACCTAAGATAAGAATTAGATAAGAAATTAAAATTTATAGAAGTCATGTATGTTTTTAATGAAAATTAATTAACACATTAAGTCACATTTCATTTATTTAGCCTAACTTGGGTCAGTTATCAACCATTAAAAAGACAAAAATATTGTTTTTAAAAATCTATCTAATAAGTATTTACCCTACATATACTCTTATTATCCACAACAAGTTCAAGGAAAAGAGATGAAATAAGAAAGAAAATCAATAAGTACTCAGAAAGGGGGCGGTAATTCCGTGACACGAATGCCTGTGCTAACAATAATTTTAAAAAGTCACTTTTATTTTCCCACATACATGTTAAATGTGTATTGTGACATTTATACTTGCAATATTTATCATATTTTTTTTATTATATATTTGTATACAAGTATTGCGATCATGAAGTTCAAGTGATCCTCAATATGTTTTACAGTGAAATCGCATAATCACTATTAAAAAGGCTAAAACATGCTATTCTTTGAATTCAAATTGTCACAGGATATGTTTGATACAACACAAATCACGAAAAATTGGGGAATTTTTAAGGTCAATTGTGGCGTAATGAATGGAGACTTAATGACACTTAAGAAAAAACAAAAATGCAAGTGAAAAATAACCCCACAAGGTTAACAATTTATAAGTGGATCAAAGCTGAAACTTTCATTCATGCAATACATATAAATGACCTTTTCGGAAACTGTAAACGGACAAAAAGTCACGGGACATATACTGATTGTTACATGTATTGGTTGATTTTTGGTGTTTAACGCCACTTTCAATAATATTTCAGCTATATCATGGCGACCAGTTTTAGTGGTGGAGAAAGCCGGAGTAACCGGAGAGAACCACTGACTATGGGCAAGCAACTGGTAAACTTTATCACTTGCGCCTGCGAGTCGAGTGCACCATTTTTGTAATTTACAAAGCCGGGCGCGAACCCACGCCGTATTGGTGATAGGCTTGTATGAGTTGTTAGATCCAGCGACCTAACTCATTGAGCCACCCAGGCCCCTGTTACATGTAAGACTGCAAATTCTGTTTGATTAATTTACGATTTTTTTATGACAGAAATATCCATCACAATACCATTAATATTATTAAGCTAAGACCGATTTTTTTTTACTGTCTTTTTTCAATTGATACAAAAAATAATTTTGATTTATTTGATTTTTGGAGTTTTAACTCCACTTTCAACAATATTTCATTTTTATCATGGCGACGAGATTTAGTGGTGGGGGAAGCCAGAGAACACGGAGAGAACCACCGACCATGGCCAAGCAACTGATAAACTTTATCACGTGTGGCTGCGAGTCGAGCGCACCCTTTTTGTAATTTACAAAGCCGGGCGCGAACCCATGTACAATTTTAAAAACTGTTGGATTTTTTTTCTATTTACAAATTATAAATATGTCAGTTGTGACCTTTTGTCCTGTGACTTTCTGTCCTACATTCCACGGAAACATCCATACAAATAATGTACATATACAACATTTACAACGCTTAAATCAATTTCTTTGTTTGGTAAAAGGAAAGGGTGTCTTTTTGTTCAACCTGAGGACAAGCATAAAAAAAGCATGGATCTAGTGGTACATGTTAGCATAAAAAAGAATGGATCTAGTGGTACATGTTTCTAAGAAACCTGCATGTGGGCCACACATTAACGTCGTGCTGGAAAAATGTAAGAAACTGGACTACGCATTATTTGTTTCACTCTGGTTACAATAAGCTGTCGAATTATCGGGAGGAGGGGGGGGCCCGGGTGGCTCAATGAGTTAGGTCGTTGGATCTAACAGCTCATATAAGCCTATCACCAATACGGTGTGGGTTTGAGCCCGGCTTTGTAAATTACAAAAAGGGTGCACTCGACTCGCAACCGCAAGTGATAAAGTTTACCAGTTGCTTGCCCAGGGTCGATGGTTCTCTCCGGGTACTCCGGCTTCCTCCACCACTAAAACTGGTCCCCATGATATAGCTGAAATATTGCTGAAAGCGGCATTAAACACCAAAAATTCAAATTCGAATTATCGGACTGTAGATCTCCCTTAACAGGTACACTGTACAGGTGTCAAAAACAACAAATATTTTTGTTTGACTGGTTGTGGTCTGAATATCTGTTACATTCGTGGTTCATTTCAATATGCCTATATATCAGCAATATACAGAACCTCAAGAATTATTTCTTAAATATCTCAGGCAGACGAGGCAACGATCTACATGGTAACTGATAGAACGATCTTTTCGCAATTTCTGTGACTGTTTCAAGTTTGGTTAAATGGTTTTAATATAATTTGTTAGACATTACTGCTCGGACACCCTTAATACGAATTGGGCTATTGGGTGTATGTTATCGGTTTAAAAATGATTTCCACAAGTAGGAATATACAATGTCTGTAAACATAATTATCTCAACAGAATATGTTCAATATGTACATTGTACACAGGTGTCGGTGAAGAAATTCGGTTTGAAAAAACTCAAGGGGACAGAGAATAATATTCTTGACTTATTTGATTTTAGCATACCACTAAAAAATAGTTTATGATTAACTTGGAGTCTTCAAAGGCAAACCTTTGTCACATTCAGGTTGATATAGAAACATCTAAGTATATAACAAGCCGATAATAAAGTTTTTTGAGTGTGTGTGGTTTTTTTTTGTAATTTTTAACACTTGGCTTCGATTCTGTCCTGGCAAATGTGAATTGAATATTTCTTTATTATAATGATGTCAATTGTTTCGAGAAGTTAATGTCCTCACACAGCAGAACAAATATATACATTTTTGTGCATGTACATCCTACATGTGTAATTAACTATATACAAAGCCATAAAAATTTCAGACCCCCGGAGTGATTATTTTCTGTATTATTGTACAGGTAAATAATTTTTAAACTTTTTAGAAGCTTTTAGTGACTTGTACCAAACCGAAAATAAAAATTTTCGTTTAAAAACGAGAATAAGCTCTGTGCGCAGTTATACAGTTTTCAGTGAAAGGTATATAAACAGTAAGCAATTATTTTCATCTGAATTTTTGTTGTTGGTCTAGTTAATCTTAAATTTATCAACTTCAACAGTCTGCAATGTCCATTTCACTTTAATTTTTTGTTATGCAATATATTTTGGATTCGAAAAACATGTACACATGAAGGGATAACTGTATACCGGTATATTATTTCATAACAAAATGTTAAATTTTATAATCTACATGATATGAAATTATATTTCACTTCTTCTGAGTAACAGATTTTTTCATCGCGTACATTATTTGAGCGCATACCATTATGACTTTTGTACAAAGTGAAAACAAGAGTACGACCTATCAAAATTAAATTTATGTACACATTTTTACAAAATATTAGTAAAAACATACATTCTTTCAAATACTTCACAATAAGCTGATGTAAAATGTGACACTAATTAATGGTTTACAAGTTTGTTTATTCAAAGTTTATGATCGACTGGTTTCGTAATTAATGTAATTAGCAGCATGTGTCCAAATTTCCAAGTAAAATGGTTAATAATTCGTAAATCGTTCTTTAGAATGACATGAAAATTTCAGAATTGTTTTTGAATGTTGAAATAGAAGTGGTTACGCATTTATGGTGCCAAATCAACCCCACTATTACGGGCTTAGTGCTCACATCTGTTCTGAGTGTACTAAGCCAGGGTTATGCTGTGTTTAGACGCACCCCCATTTATGATGAACAAAATCATATATTATTCTGTACAAATAAGTATCTGTTTGTTCCATAATTAATATCTACACTTTATTGTGACATCTTTGAAAATGATACTGTAAATACTCTCGTATATAATTTTAGGAATCTTATGCCAAATAAATATTAATATTAGGCACATTAAGCCTTTTAAAAGTATGTTCCACGATATAGCGTGGAAGTCGTCGTGGAAAGGATTAATATATTAATCTTTTCCACGATGAGCGTGGAAATCATCGTGGAAAAGATTAATATATTAATCCTTTCCACGATGATTTCCACGCTCATCGTGGAATGATTTCCACACTATATCGTGTTCAGCACACATATATTAATCTTTTCCCTGACGATTCCCACGCTCATCGTGTTCAGCACACATATTTTAATCTTTTCCACGATGATTTCCACGCTCATCGTGGAAAAAGCACACATATAAAAAAAAATAATCCCTTCCACAATGATACCACCGCGGATTAAAAATATCAATTTACTTTTTCCGCCGTGTTTTCCATCGTGGAAAGGATTAATTTCCGTGGCGGAGTAGTGGGAAATGTAAAAAACACGCTGTGCCCTCTGTATGTGACCTGTATTTGATAATTATACTGTCAGATCTGTCTGATGTCTTTTGAGTGACAGTAAACGACTAAGTGCATGAAAATGGTGACTACAAACATATGAAAATGTTACTAATCTACTTTACATGCTATGAGAAATTTTATAGGCTGAAATACATACATGATTATCATATCATTATATATTCATGATATCAGGTCACTGACATGTGACCCTTAACCTGGTTTCCTCAGATCTCCCACACCACAACATATCAGTAAAAGGGAGCAAGTGAAAGATCTGATTTTAATCATATTGAATCCAACTGTATCATCATTTTTTTATCCTCTAAAAGAGTGGTTTGGGTTATGGTGTTTAATGCCACTTTCAACAATGTTTCAGTTATATCGTGGCGGTCAGTTTTAAACCGGAGAAAACCACCGACCTGCCGCAAGTCACTAACAGATATAATCATAACATAAATATAATATACCTTAGCAAATAATTCTTGTTGTTGTCGTAATAATTCCTCCTCAGGAATTCCTAGATTTTCTAATCTTGAACTGCCTCTCCTTTTCTTAGCTGCCACAGCCTTGGCTTCCTGCATCACACTCATAGCATCCTCTTTATAGTTACCAAAACCTAAACTGTCAAGTGCTGAAAATGAAATACCCCTGTATATAAATATATCAAATTACTTTTCTATGGGTTTTTGTCTACTAGTATTTCTAATTTTAAAATTTTAGGAAATATAATAGTTTTGTGAATTTTCAAACATTTTCCTCTCTCACTATTTATCATGTATATCCTGATAATGAGCTTGAACAAACTTTTGGGTCAGGTGAGCAAAAAATAATTATTCATTAAAAGATTAGGTTCAATTGTTTATCAGTTTCATAAATATAGGCGTATTCGATACAACATTATGTCATTCGGTTTAGCAGCGACTTGCGGCAGGTCAGTGGTTTTCTCCAAGTACTCCTGTTTCTGAAATATTGTTAAAAGTTGTGCTAAATACCATAACCCATATGTAGGCTCTATGGTATACTACATATATCAATCAATGGACGTCATCTTAATTTTCTAATGGGCATGAAAAACATGAAACTTTTTAAAAGAGTCCTTTAAAATGGCCATCCAATGCTCATTCGAATCGTGTAATCAGAGTTGCCAACTCACCCGCCAAACGACCACATCACCCGCAAGGTCTCATCATCCACCGCGGGTCATTAAAATAACCCCCCATCCCATCCTTCACCCGCCAGAACACCTGACACTACGAAATGACCCTCAGAAGAAATACTAAAAAATGCCAAATCAGCTTGTTGTGCTTATAAGTTGAGCTTAAAGCAGTGAAAGTTGACTAGTGTATATATGAGATGTGTTCTAAACTTAAAACTGTATAAAATAAAATGTGTCTTTATATATAACATTTTTTTTACACATTTGTGAATAAACATGAATACACCCTGACATGAAGATTATATATATATTTTTTTTTAATTTTGGCTCCAAAATGTCATTATGTAGTATGACTCAACATTTGAATACTAAATGTTGGGTCATGACCCCCCACACCATCCCTGAAGGTTGGCAACTATGCGTGTAATGCTTACTTGGGTTTCGTCAGTTCAGCAGTTGTTTTTTTTTTTTTTATAATGGATGAAAAGTAATGTGAATACTTTAGGCCAAGCCTAAAGATATCTTTGTTTGCTGTTGCCGACTGTCCTTAAAATATGTTGGTCTGTAGGGAGGTTAATATTTTTTTTTTAATGAAAATGTACCTTTTCATAGCCTAAAGGATGTATATTTTGTGTGAAAACACATCGGAGTTGCATGTTTTTGTACTTAGTTCAATTTCCTTAATAACATTTAGTGTTTTGTCAAAATCAATGGCAATGTGGATGGATTCCAAAAAGTCAGGTTCGAAACTCTCAGGTGATGACAATTTCGATGCAAGTTTTAATTTCAATGTGTCTGCCTTTCCGCATGTGAAACTAGAATCTTCCGTCATATCACTGAACACATCTTCCCATGTGTCATCTGCGGAGTAACTATATATGATATTTTTTTACTATTTGGTCAACACCCTTTACTATTACGTTGCAACAAAGAGTTATGTTTCGATCTGATGGACGTTTCAAACACGTTTCTGAGAACGCCATCTTTGTCGAATCATTGTCGATGCTGCCAGACTTGAAGAAATAATTAATCGCATAGTCTTAAGCGCTCGAATGACATTGACGTTTTTCTGCTACATCCAATAACCAATAACCATGATAACGCACCGGAACTGACACGATCGTAAAATTATAGTAAAAAAATGTTTTTTTCCCACAGGTTAAATTTTTTGAGTTGCTCGTAAAATCTTGGGTCGGGCAGCAATGGCAAACAATTAAATTTTTATTTTAGGTCTTATCTGGTTTTTTGTGCAGGAGAGCTAATCGGCTGAAACACAATCAGGTTGGAATTCACTACTAGCTACATTCAAAAACAGATATCTTTTACATCTTCATAGATACAAGACTGAGTGTGGTCTCATTTAAAAGTTTATACTCTAAGCTTTCTAAAACACTATCACATTACACAATTGCTCTGATTTTGTCATCCAAAATGTGGCTTCGAAGTCAAAATATATCAGGTTTTTAGGGTGTGATTTGTGTCAAATCTAAAACAATGATTTTGCTTAGTTTATTAACAACAGAAAATCTTATCACAAGCTTTAAATAATTTACTATGGGGTTGTTTACTTTCTGCACTTCAAGCCATACTTTACAGGTTGAAATTTGACTGTCAATTGACAGAGTTATTGCTGAATTAGTCTCGCCATCCATGTGTGATATTTTCTTTTTTTAAGGGGTGTTAGTTATATCTGTATGATTAGAAATACAGAGTAGTTAATGGAGTTACTAAATAAGTAAATTTTATCATTTAAGAGATTTATAAACCAGAAAAATCTTATTAACATCTTCTAATCAACTATATTTTATCCAAAATATTACTATGAAAAGTGCTTATTTTATGTAGAGTCC
>MJUT01040905.1:158122-177363 GCA_002080005.1 Gigantidas platifrons | reverse complement strand
TGGTAAGCCAAATAAAGTCAAGAACTCTCATAGCCTGTGGTATGGTAAGCCAAGTAAAGTCAAGAACTTTCATAGCCTATTGTCTGGCAAGCCAAATAAAGTAAAGAACTCTCATAGCTTGTGGCCTGGTAAGCCAAATAAAGTCAAGAACTCTCTTAGCCTGTGGTCTGGTAAGTAAAATAGAGTAATAAAGTCAAGAACTCTCATAGCTGGTGGTCTGGTAAGCCAAATAGTCAAGAACTCTCATAGCCTGTGGTTTGGTAAGCCAAATAATGTCAATAATTCTCATAGCCTGTGGTCTGGTAAGCCAAATAAAGTCAAGAACTCTCATAGTCCGTGATCTGGTAAGACAAATAAAGTCAAGAACTCTCATAGCCTGTGGTCTGGTGAGCCAAATAAAGTCAAGAACTCCCATAGCTTGTGGTCTGGTAAGCCAAATAAAGTCAAGAACTCTCATAGCCTGTGGTATGGTAAGCCAAGTAAAGTCAAGAACTTTCATAGCCTATTGTCTGGCAAGCCAAATAAAGTAAAGAACTCTCATAGCTTGTGGCCTGGTAAGCCAAATAAAGTCAAGAACTCTCTTAGCCTGTGGTCTGGTAAGTAAAATAGAGTAATAAAGTCAAGAACTCTCATAGCTGGTGGTCTGGTAAGCCAAATAGTCAAGAACTCTCATAGCCTGTGGTTTGGTAAGCCAAATAATGTCAATAATTCTCATAGCCTGTGGTCTGGTAAGCCAAATAAAGTCAAGAACTCTCATAGCCTGTGGTATGGTAAGCCAAGAGTAGTCAAGAACTCTCATAGCCTGTGGTCTGGTAAGCCAAATAAAATCAAAAACTCTCTTAGCCTTTGGTCTGGTAAGCCAAATAGTCAAGAACTCTCATAGCCTGTGGCCTGGTAAACCAAATAAAGTCAGGAACTCTCTTAGCCTGTGGTCTGGTAAGCCAAATAAAGTCAAGGACTCTCATAACCTGTGGTCTGGTAAGCCAAATAAAGTCACGAACTCTCATAGCCTGTGGTCTGGTAATCCAAGTAAAGTCAAAAACTCTCTTAAAGCCTTTGGTCTGGTAAGCCAAATAAAGTCAACTCTCATAGCTTGTGGCCTAGTAAGCCAAATAAAGACAAGAACTCTTAGCCTGTGGTTTGGTAAGCCAAATAAAGTCAAGAAATCTCAGCCTATGGTCTGGTAAGCCAAATAAAGTAAATAATTCTCATAGCCTGTGGTCTGGTAAGCCAAATAAATTCAGGAACTCTCATAGCCTGTGGTCTGATAAGCCAAATAAATTCAAGAACTCTCTTAGCCTGTGGTCTGGTAAGCCAAATATAGTCAAGAACTCTCATAGCCTGTGGTCTGGTAAGCCAAATAAAGTAAAGAACTCTCATAGCCTGTGGTCTGGTAAGTCAAATAAAGTAAAGAACTCTCATAGCCTGTGGTCTGGTAAGCCAAATAAAGTCAGCTCTCATAGCCTGTGGTCTGGTAAACCAAATAAAGTAAAGAATTCTCATAGCCTGTGGTCTGGTAAGCAAAATTAAGTCGAGAACTCTCATAGCCTGTGGTCTGGTAAGCTAAATTAAGTCAAGAACTCTCATAGCCTGTGGTCTGGTAAGCAAAATGAAGTCAAGAACTCTTATAGCCTATGGTCTGGTAAGCTAAACTAGAACTTTCAGTGACCTCACTGAGTGATACCCCCCGCTTGCAGTTTAGTAGGAGTTGCGCTTACAAGGTACATGCTTCCCCTTTTCGTGAAAGTACAAGTTGAATTATCTCCCCTTTTAAATTTTGGACAGCAACCATATTCCTTCATGCACATCTGCAGGTAGTGTACTACAAGTGTGTAAAGTTTCATAAAAATCCAATAAGCCGTTTAGGAGGAGTTGCGTTTACAAGGTACATGCTTCCCCCCTTTTCGTAAAAGTATATGTTGAATTATCTTCCCTTTTAAATTTTGGACAGCAACCATATTCTTTCATGTACATCTGCAGGTAGTGTAAAGTTTCATAAAAATCCAATCAGCCGTTTAGGAGGAGTTGTGCTTACAAGGTACATGCCTGCTCCCTCCCCTTTTCTTGAAAGTACAAGTTGAATTATCTCCCCTTTTAAATTTTTGACAGCAACCATATTCCTTCATGCACATCTGTAGGTAGTGTACTACAAGTATGTAAAGTTTCATAAAAATCCAATGAGCCGTTTAGGAGGAGTTGCACTGACAAGGTACATGCCCCCCCCTCCTTTTCGTGAAAGTATCAGTTGAATTATCCCCCCTTTTAAATTTTGGACAGCAACCATATTCCTTCATGCATATATGCAGGTAGTGTACTACAAGTGTGTAAAGTTTCATAAAAATCCAATAAGACGTTTAGGAGGAGTTGCGTTTACAAGGTACATGCTTCCCCCCCTTTTCGTTAAAGTATATGTTGAATTATCTTCCCTTTTAAATTTTGGACAGCAACCATATTCCTTCATGCACATCTGTAGGTAGTGTACTACAAGTGTGTAAAGTTTCATAAAAATCCAATAAGCCGTTTAGGAGGAGTTGCGCTTACAAAGTACATGGATGGACGGACGGACAGGGCGATTCCTATATACCCCCCGCAAACTTTGTTTGTGGGGGGTATAATAAAGTCAAGAACTCTCATAGCCTGTGGTCTGGTATGCCAAATAAAGTCAAACTCTCATAGTCTGTAGTCTGGTAAGCCAAATAAAGTCAAGACCTCTCATAGCCTGTGGTCTGGTAAGCCAAATAAAGTCAAGAACTCTCATAGCCTGTGGTCTGGTAAGCCAAATATTATACAGTTAAACCTGTCTAAACCGAACCCTCATTAAACCGAAAACCTGCCTAACCAGACAGATTTTACAGTCCCATCTACTACATGTCTATGTGATTTGAACCTGTGTAAACCAAATACCTGTCTAAACTGAACAAATTTGGTTTATGCAGGTCTTACTGTGTATGATAGGCTAAGAATGACTTTATATGGTCAAATCTGTCTTATGTAACCTTCCAAGGGAACATTGTAATAAGAGGTAATCAGAAGCCATAAATCAACAGACAGACAATACAATGTTCAAAAGAAAAAGGACAAATAATGATCTACTTATCACTACACAGAAAACTAATGACTGAGTAACACGAACCCCACTACAAACTGGGGGGTGAACTCAGCTGCTCTGGAAAGGTAAGAAGTTCTTGTTCCACATGTGGCACCCGTTGAGTTACTCTTTGATACAACCCGGTGATCAGTCATGAATTAGGAAAGGATCGGATTGTGATTACAACAAACGAAACACATCCATGTTCATTTGTGACACAGATATTCCGTAATGATGGCGACCATAGGTAACCCGGAAGGGTAGGCAGTTCCTGTCCAACTAGTGGCAAGTAATGAATGAGGTTAAAGGACAACCAAATAAGGAAGCGTAATATTTTGATTGTACACCATTACTATAATGATAAAAAACAAAATACAAAAACAAACAATATAGTATATACTTTTATTTGCAAAATGTGTTGCTAGGCAGTGTTTGAGCTAGTTGTCATGCTGTAATGTGATTGGACGGATTAAATGTAAAATAAAATGCTCAAATTCTTCTAGTTTCACTCTGAAAATTTAACATTCTTTGATCAAATTGAAGAGAAATTGATAAAACGATTAATTAAACATAATCATAATTTGACACAATTCATGAAATCATGTGAGATTTGAATTCTCTATCATAAACCAAGAATAACTTATTATAATCTATTTCAACAGAAATATATTTTTGTACAGTAAAAGAAAAGACATTTTTTTGGGTAAAAAGTACAAATATTGGCAGTATTTTACCGTTATTGTAAAAAGAACAATCTTACCATTATCATGAAAAGAGTGAGTGAGTGATTGTTGTTTAAAATGCCAACTCAGCAAATTTTCAGCTATATCATGGCGATCATGTAAAGAACAATTATGACTCATTTACATTTTATTTTCTGAGAGAAACGAGACAGAATTTTCAAAGCATTTAAAATAAAAAACAAAAAAATGATAAATATATAAAAAACCTGACATAATGTAAAACTATATTTAACATCACAGAATCAGCTGATCTATATAAGACATTTATGTAGGTAATTTCCACTTGGCCCCAGCCTGCTGCATATAAACAATTGTACAGGCCTGTTACAAACAAACACCGTATTTATTGCAAATCGTGATAAACCAAATTTTGCAGTGCAATATAGTAAAAACAATTGTTGTACATAATAAATAATTTGTTCCTGTTTCCTCTTAAAGACAAATTGTCTGCAATGTATGTATGGGTATTATTCAATACACTCTTCTTACTTTGCAAGATTAATATTTAGACATTTATTTTAGAGTGTGCAATCTATGGGTATTTTTAAACATGCCCTATTTCTTTGCAAGGTTAATTTTTAGATACCAGTATTTGTTGTAAGGAGGGAAAAACAATTTACATTGCTAAAAATGGAGTATTTGTAACAGGCCCTTATGACTGAATATTTACAATATACATACATATATGCACAAATTGTGCTATAATGTTCAAACTGTAGTGTAACTATAGACATTTTCTCATGAAAAATATGGCATTGTCGATTTCTGAGCAATTTCATTGAAAGCAGACTAGTTCTCGAACAATTATAATGAAAATGAACATGTGATCAAATGATAAAAAACAGGGTTCTGAAATCTGAAAATTTTCAGAATATTCATGAATGTTCAGAATGATCGTCATAGTACAAGAAATCTGACATTTGGCCAAGTTCTGAGTGAAAAATTCACAAATACAAAAAAAAAAGAAAAGTATTTCGACAAACAAAAAAAAAAAGAAAAATTATTTGAGCATATAGAAAATCGTCATTATTTCTGTATAAATGTGCTACATACTAAATATTCATCAGAGAAAAAATAAAATGAAGCTACAACTATAAAAAGAAAAATAAGCCTATAAAATGTGTATGTAGTTTTAACAATATGAACACAATAAGTACCGATATAAGTTGTTTTAGTCCATGTCGTGAAAATGTAAAACTTGCTATGAACTGCACGTAAGGCACTAAACGAGACAAAGCTAAGCCCTGATAATGGACTTAATAGAAGCAGACAGGCCCTGCTTCAAATCCAAACTCTTGGCCATCCTCCCCGTAGTCCTTTGGTACGAAATCCATGATTGGTAGAATGGAGACATCTGAAGCGTACACATCAAATATTGTCTTACCATCTCCTTTACGACTCTGAAACGGAAATAAATTAAGAATTTTAATAAACAGTAGCCAATATCATAAAACAAGACAAATATTATATTTGCCTTTTCTACTTACATTTCATTTCAATCTGATGATGAAAATTAGATCTTGAATTGTCCTCCTTCATTTGATATGTCATAAATAAAGATCTTATGTAATACTTTAATGGGGTCATGTTCAGTTGACCTTTACTAGTCCATTTAAATTGCTTTATAGAAAATTGAATGTAAAACTGAACTTATTTGACGATAATTTACCATAATTATGGAATAGACGTCCTACGTCCACAAGAAAGGCTTTATTCAGAAATACATATCGGCAACGAATTGTATAATAGTAGCGCAGAAAAATTTCTTATTAAACAATTAATTCAATAATGCTATATGATAGACGGTAATAGCAGCAAATATAAATGGAAAAGATGTAAAGCTTCACTCAATTGGTCAACTCTAATTTCACTTAAGAGGTCAACTGAACATGACCCCTTATTGGATTGCCTTAGATTTGTATTCTCAACATATCAGAAAAGTGTGAGCAATAAAAGATCTAATTCTAATTTCATTAATTTTGTTTATAGAATATTTCCAAAGCTTAATCTTGATCATCCTGAGTCTTTTTTGGGGGGTTTTTCCCATCCATTTTAAGAAAACGATTAAAATGATACAAATATCTAAATTCATTAAAAAAAAAGGGAAAGATAAGAATAAGTCTTACAGAACAATCACCTTGAACATCACCCATGACAAAGTTATTGAAATAAAAAAAAAAACAAAGAGAGAAAAAAAAAAGAATAAATCTTACAGAACAACCATCTTGAACATCGCTAATGTCTGAAGTTATTGAAATTTTTATTTTAAAAAAAAAAAGAGGGAAAAAAAAGAATAAATATATCTGACAGAACAGCCATCTTGAACATTACTAATGCTATATAAAAATAAAGCCATTGAAATTTTTGCTTAAAAGAAAAGAGAGGACAATAATAAGAATAAATCTTACAGAACAGCCATCTTCAACATCACTAATGTCTGACGTTTCAATCTTCTCCTTATTGTATCCTTCAAACGTGATGGCATGAGAATAACTAGACATTTCTTCATCATACCATGCTATGCTGTTCTTACAATAGTAAGTAAACTTCTGGGAAGCTTCAAGACTACTTAAACGGAGGAAAGCCAGTTGGACTTCGTCAGGGTACTCAATCTGTAAAGAAAAATAAAGTACATTTAGCATAGGGCTTAGCATTATGCTGTTAACGCCACTTTCAACAATATTTCATTTATATCATGTCGGTCAGCTTTATTGGTAGAGGAAACAGGAGTACCAGGAGGAAACCACTGACTTGCCGCAAGTCACTAATAAACTTTATCACATAATGTTGTATCGAGTAAACCTCGCCATGAGCAGGATTCAAACTCACAACTTTAGTGGTGATAGGCACTGATTGCACAGGTACATATAAATTCAACTACTATACGATCACATCCACAACGGCACCTTATATAAAATAGGACGATACCTGATGATGTAAATAAAATAAAACATGTACACGACCATATATGAATATCTACCTCCTATTCTCCAATACACTAAATTATAATCTTTTCAAGAGATTTTAGAGAACTCCTATTTGTACTCTCAGTCTCTTACCATAATGTTGAACCAAAATACCCAAGAAGGCACTGTCAAAAATACAGCAAAACTTGTCTAAACCGAACCTCCTTGGGACCAGCTTTTGAGTTCAGAATAGACAGTTATTTGATTTAAACAGGTTAAAATAACAAAGATTTCCTTGTTTGGGACTTTATTTTAAGCTTGGTTTAAACAGGATTCCATTTTATACAGGTTTCACTGTAATTGCTGTAGCTGAAGAATGTGTATGTAAGTGTATGTGTGTTGGGAGTGGAGCTGAGGAAGGATGGAGGTCTTTGGAATACCTACAAGACATTCCACTTGCTGAAGTGTTGCATATCTTCTCACGACTGATTTCAACAATTTAGCTGAAAGATATCGTGGTCTAAAAGAGTTTCTTTCTAAAGGGGAATTTGCGGTAGTCCCTACCGACAAAATTTGTGGGCGGAGCTTATCATCAAAAATCCCTGTAGATATGAACAGCATATTTATGAAACTGTATGTCATATGACCAACATGACCTACATGTCACAAACCTCAGAAATTTGAATTTTCGAAGTGATTTTTGTAGATTTTAGACTGACGAAGAATTTTTTTTTTTTAATAAGATCGAGAGTTTTGTAGGGAGGAACACTAGTAACCATGCTTGTCAAATATTTTGTTCCAAAAGTAACTGTGAAACTATGTATCATTGATTTTTCCTCCTCGAGATAAGCGTGGTCAATAAGATGAACAACCTGAATGTTTGCTCTGCCCACAGCTATTTATACCCACGGTCCCGGTTTAAAGTAAAATTAATATTCACACGTCTGAAGCAATTTGGGTGATGTTGAGCCTTATTGTATCACAGTTGAAAGAGATCGATCATATCTCTTTGAAATATTCATATATTCTGGTTATCTGAGATAAATTAAAATGAAACCTGCTATGAATTCATCAAATTCAATATGGAACTAGGAAGAACTGTTTTAGATACCTAAAACTTATGTCTCCCCTTAATGTGGCCATCTGTACAACAATAAGTTACACATTATGAGTTGAATGATACTATTCAAAAAACAATTATTTGACCTTGAGGTCAAAGGTCAAGGTCCCACAAAGGTCATTATGGTATGTGACACACCGCCTTATGGTCATGCACCCACATACCAAAAATCATTGACCTATCTCAAAAGACAAAAATATTATGGCCTGGACAAGAAAATACTATTTAGAAAACAATTATTTGATCTCGAGGTCAAAGGTCAAGGTCTCACGAAGGTCATTATGGTATGCGACACACCGCCTTATGGTCATGCACCCACATACCAAATATAATTGACCTATCTGGAAAGACAAAAAAAGTTATGGTCCAGACAAGCTTCGCTGAGAAGAAGCAGAAGAAAAAATCAGACTAAAACAATATGTCTCCCTTCGTTCGAAGGCGAGACATAAATATAAGGACACTTTCAGGTTGTAGTTTTAGAATAATAAATGGCTTATACAACTGTTAACTGAGTGAGTGAGTGATTGTTGTTTAATGCCAACTCAGCAAATTTTCAGCTATATCATGTCGAGAACAAGTTAATATTCAATGAAATGATGATGAGGTCCGCTTTGTACTAGACCAACACGCTTAGTTAGATTTTGATATTGCTAGCTCACTGAAACAACAGTCCGCGGATAGACATGTCGCCTCACTCGGACACATTATCCTGATTCCGAGCCAACCACTCTATGCTCTTTCTCCTTAATGCTGCGTGCTTAGCGGAGAAGCAACAAATATCAATTTTATAGTCGTTGGTTTGACTCGATCAGGAATCGAACCTACGAACTATCACACTCCTGGCAAAAAACGCTAACCATTACACCACCGGGGGAATAGATCTCAGTACATGTAATAGAATTCTAGTTGAACATACCGTTATTCCTCCCTTCATTTCACTGAAGTATGGTACACCATCGATCTTGTGGTCTCGTAACCAAAACTTGGATTTTACCTACAAGGATAAAATTTTTAAAATATAATGAATTTCAGGAAATTCTCATTAAATTCTTGAGTGACCAATTAAACTTGCAGAGATACACGAAATTTCTTCTTTGGAATAAAGCCAAAAACACAAGTTGGTACTTGTAGTTTGAAAAATGTGTTCAAAAGTTGAAGGAAACATAAACAACTTATTATTACAATGTAAGAAGTTAGTGGTGTATGACATTCTCCAAACATGAGATACTACATGTGGAGCAGGAACTGCTAACCCTTCCGAAGCACCTGAATTCACCCCAGTTTTTAGTGGGGTTTGTGTTGCTAGATCTTTAGTTTTCTATGTAGAATTGTGTAGATCGTCATTTGTCCTTTTTCTTTTGGCCATTGTGTTGTCTGTCCTTCGATTAATGGCTTCTGATTACCCCCTTTGGTATCTTCAAACTTTTCTTGCATCTCGTCTTTAAGTCATGTAATGCATTTGAATAGTACAGCACAACTAGAAAGGCTCCTTTGGAGGGGGGTGTACGAGTTAGTGATTATATTTAAACATTATACATTAGTGAGCAATGCTTCAGCTACATCATGGTGAGAACCTTCCATAGATGCTTCATACCAAGTTTCAGTTCATTTGGCCAAGCGGTTTCAGAGGAGAAGATTTTTTTAGAAATCTACCAGTCACAAACAAGAATTGCCTGTGGCGGCCATGTTTGTTAAGGGATCGGAACAAAATGGGCAATCTTTATAGAGGACATTCCATAGATGTTTCCTACCAAGTTTCAGTTCATTTGGATGCAGGATTTGAGAGGAGAAGATTAAAATGTGAAAAGTTAACGGACGACGGATGCCAAGTAATGGCAAAGACTAAAATCAATTCATGTCAAATTTTGATAATGTTTGTATCTGTAGTTACGTTAAGCTGGTATCATAATTCTAGCCTAGTTGGAATTTTCATAGTGCTACATGTATCTCTCTAAAAACAAACAGTGCGTGAGAAGATACATGTACATAGCTTCACTCAGATAGATAATTCTGACACTATGTGTAGGTTTTGTAGATTGTCGTTTGACTTTTTGTCCTTTTTCTTTCTTGTGTTGTCGGTCCTTTGATTGGTCCTTTGGTATCTTCAAACTTTTCTTGCAACTATTAGGAAAATTAAGCAGGAATTAATGCACGAAATTCTTGCGGAAATAAAACATAAAAGTAAAACTTACTCCTCTAGACTTTTTAAGTGGATGAACACATGACTGTCCCCCATCTTTCATGTTACACCACACTCTGATGGAATCACTTAGTGATCCAAGGTTTGGATCAATCCAATACCAGCCTAAAATAGAAAGGATCCAATACAAATAATAATTACACACTAATTATTAAATAAATTCCTTAAAAACTACCTCACAAAAATACCTCCCTCCAAAATATTATTTTGTTTGTAGCAAAAAAAAAAAACTTAAGAACATCCCAAATTCGACCAGAAAGAATTGCTATGATATTTCTGACTCGTAGATAAATTTATAGAAGTGAGGCATATTCTAGATATATCAGCAGACTTTCTCCTAAATCATGAAACGCCTACAAGGGGAGGTAACTCCAGACTCATTTTTTTTAAAATTTAATTGAGATGTATACAGTAGATTCATGAAATTAAATATTACATCTGTTTTATCCAGTTCAAGTTCTAGCTCTGAATTTTGACAGGAATAATTAATATATTTGAGATAAACGAGGATTGGGTTCTTCTCACTTCATGCGTAACCTCATTACCAAAATATTATCAGTTAAAAAAGAAAACAAGAGAAAAAATTACATCATTACATTCAGATGTTCAATATTTCCCCCCCAATTTTATAAATTTATGTCATATTTCAACTAAAAGAAAATTATATTACAACTTTTTTTAGTATGCAATAACAAATACTAAATTTTAAAGTCGTTCAGGCGAGGTGTACTCGATGCAACATTATGTGATAAAGTTTGTCAGTGACCAGCAGGTTAGTGGTTTTCTACGGGTCCTCCGGTTTCTTCCACCATTAAAACCGACAGCCACAATATACCTGAAAAATTCCTGAAATTGGCTTTAAATACCATAACCCCTAACCCTAACCCAATTTTATAGTCTTGGTTGGAACCCATCTGGGTTTGCACCCATGATCTACTGCACTAGATGTGAGCACTTCTGACCACTGTGAAGCCTGACAACATTATTGTAGGTTCAATCCTCATTACCCACCTCAAGTGTTAAGGTTTACGGACAGCTAACATAGGCTGAGGTTTCACCATTAGGTTCTTTATATCTATCAGCGCTTTCCTCATCCAACAAGTCTGATAGTCACGATAGGTTGGCTTGGTTGGTTTTTGGTGTTTAACGCCACTTTTAACAATATTTCAGTTATAGCATGGCAGTCAGTTTTATTGGTGGAGGAAACCAGAGTACACGGAGAAACCCACAGACCTGTCGCAAGTCACTGACAAACATTATCAAATAATGTTGTATCGAATACACCTCTCCATGAACGGGATTCGAACTCACAACGTTAGTGGTGATAGGCACTGATTGCACAGGTAGTTGTAAATCCAACTATCATAAGATCACGACCACGACAACCCCTGATAGTCACGATACGGTTGAAAAATTGCAGAAAGTGACGACAAAAAACAACAATGACACAAAATCAAAATGTTACAATATTTAAATCCTACCGTCTTCAGCTTTGTCATTAATCATTTTTATGTCTCGGCAAGTAGGTGCAGGACTATCTTCCTGTCCGGTGGGGAACCTCATCTTCTTAACCTCTGACCTCAGACGGTTAATCTGTTGGAAAAGTCTACTGACGACGATCGTCACGCCCTCCTTCAGTTCTACTGGTTTCTTTGCCATATTTCCGACCATGTCTGCCATCTCATTTTGGAATTCTGGTATAGATCTACGTCTACGGCCTCCTAATGGTCCACCAGATTTGTCGCCAGAGGCCATATATTGGCCAAGAAGTTCTGCTGGGAAGGCCTGGGCTTCTCCTGGTGGTCCCATTGGTCCGGATGGACCCTAAAGAAAGACATGAGAAAAAAATACTTATCAATACTTGTCAACAAGGCCCAAATACTGCAGTTACAGAGGAAAACCATGCATTAAAGAGAATTTATATTCAGCAAGAATATATTGTGTAGCAAGTCATTTTTGCCACATATATTTAATTTTGAGAATAGAAACATTATAAATATTAACAAGAATTTTAATCTTATATCAATCTGACATACATATATTTATGAAAGTTTTATGAAAGACAGGTGTTTCATTTCTACCTTATAAACCACGAAGTAAAAATTAGAGTCTTCTATTGAAGACATGTGTCACCTGCCTTCGTTGTTACTAGCAACTTAAAAATTATTTGCATTGCGTGTTTCTAGGAACAGTTGCTGATATAAAATGTATTAGACACATTCTCTCTCTTCCCTCGTCTGAACCACACTAAAAATTCCAATTTAGTTCTGGAAAACCATTAAATCAATGTAATCATAAAATAAATAACAGGTACATGACTTCAGTTCCTGTAAAACAAAATCAGCAAATTTGTTTATTGGCTTTTGTTGAGTGGTTTATAAAGAGTTTTGTGTTTTAGCGATACCTACACATGAAACCTGCACCAGATACCTATACACATGTATTCATTTAGTACACTAGAGGTGTGCACTGTAGTTAACTTAATCAGTGGATATGGACCCTAAACAGTTTAAAGGCATATTCATACACCAGCCACTGAAGAGAAGAAAAAAAAATACTTACCAATGGACCAAGTTCTCCTTTAGGACCAGTCAATCCCTGTAAAATATGAGTTGTTTTAAATACGATAACACTATGTTTATTATAATGATAATTGGTATGCCTTTAAATAAGAAAGTAAGTGTAAGAATTTAAATTGTACTACTTATCACAGATGATACACAAGCCAGATGCCAGGTGGATTCAAGTGGGGTTTTTCATAGAATCAAAATCTGGACTTAATCGCCATAGTTCAACCAAATCCTGCTTTAAAAAGTCCTTCTTTGGTTTTCATACGAACCCCTACCAATGGCTGTGATAATGTACATTTACAACCGAGCAATGAATAATTCATTCATGCACAATGTGAATTACTGTATTGTACAGTACCATTACTCATGATTTATTTTCAACATTTGAAATGCAAAGAGTAGTTACACTTTAATTATTCAAGATTTTTATTTTCTTTTATAAAATTAGTTAACTGCCATATGTAATCTGGAGGGTTCAATAACAAGAATGCGATAAAGCATAGCACTATTAAGAAATATAAAAAATCTTACCGGTTCTCCTTTGGGTCCGTTTGGTCCCTCAGTGCCCTGTAAAGTAAAACAAATAGATCATACACAGTCATAAAAAGCATTTAAGTAAATGAAAAACTACATGTAGCGAGCAGTTTTAGGATGAAGCCTATTGTGCTTTCCTTGATTACAGGTCAGCTTCAAATTCGGTCGACGGCTTTGGAAAGGATGTAAAAACAAGTACTACTTATCATGCACCAAAAAGTTTTAATTTCAGCGTATTTTACATACAATTCATCTTTTTAGTCCTAAGAAGTCTTCAACCAACATATTCTACCGTCTCAGCTATTGAGTGAGGGAATTAGAAATTTGTCATCTCTATCACAAACAGTCTTTGCTCTTATTCCTTAATGCTGCGAGCTTAGTGGAGAAGCAAGAAATATCAATTTTATAGTGTTTGGTTTGACCCAAAGCCATAATCTACCACACTTGAGGCAAGCACCCTAATCATTGCGGTTTTCTCAGTTAGTACATGCATTCACTGACCGAATATTGTAGTCCATATTACAAACAAATCTTGGTTAAGTTGATTACTATTGGTTCTATTTATATATATACCATTACATTGTAATAGAAATCGTTTCGGAATAGGTCAAAGAAAGATTATATTTGTTTCAGAAAAAAGGAACAATAAGACAAGCAATGAATGAAATGAAGGTCTATGAAACTTTTATCCTGTATTCTTAATTTCAATAGACTTGGACACAGGGTCTACTCTGTATTTGGGGCCCGGGTGGCTCAATGAGTTAGGTCGCTGGATCTAACAACTCATACAAGCCTATCACCAATACGGCGTGGGTTCGCGCCCGGCTTTGTAAATTACAAAAAAGGGTGCACTCGACTTGCAGCCCCAAGTGATAAAGTTTACCAGTTGCTTGCCCATGGTCGGTGGTTCTCTCCGGGTACTCCGGCTTCCTCCACCACTAAAACTGGTCGCCATGATATAGCTGAAATATTGTTGAAAGTGGCATTAAACACCAAAAATCAATCAATAAATCTACTCTGTATTACTTACTGGAGGTCCAGACAATCCCTCCACTCCTTGTAAACCTGGGGGTCCTTGGGATCCCTGCAAAAAGTAATAAAAAATACAACTCAAAGAAAATATTTTTCAAGCAACTATACATGAATCAGTCAAAAAGTCATGATTTCTAAAATGTATAATAATTTGAACGAAAGAATAATAGGTAGCTACTAAAAGGGGAGGTAATTCAAGATACATTATATTTGTTACAGGGGGTAATATAAAATGGGAGACAATTCAAGTCATACATTTGGACTCCATTAAATAATCTATAAGGGACACATGTCAATCAAAATTTCAGTTGAATGAAATTATTTAGGTACAATATATTTGTCTCTTAAAGATTTATTGAAAAGTTATCAGAAATGCTTGATTTGGGCTATTGAAAATTCTGCATACATAAAAAAAAAATATGGTCCAGCGATACTCACGATTTGTCCTCTATCTCCCTTATTTCCTGGTGGTCCATCAGGCCCAGGTTGACCCTTAGGTCCAGGTTCACCAATAACTCCTGGGGCTCCAACTCGGCCATGATGTCCCTATATAAAAAACACAATGATATAAACTTTGACAAGAAAATAATAGAGGTTGTTAATTTTCCTAAAGAAAAAACAAAGTTAGTGTTGCTAATTTTTTAAAACAAAAACAATAATATAAAAAATGCACTTTTTAAGAAAACCTTGAATTTATAATAAATTTTATTTTATGTAAATCCAAGCTGATTCAAATTGAAAAAAAATATTAGCCTTTAACATGCCTCAATTTCGGAGAAACAAATCGCAAACATAAGTCAGAGTTTCTCACAAAACAAACCAGGTTAGATTAAAAGCAAATACATAGATTTAATTCCTTATTTTGATGCAAGTTTCTTTTTAAGAAATCTAGACCTGAATGTTATTCCCAAAGAAACTGACTTCATACCTACAGTGTTAGAGAGCGAGATATTTTCACACTACACCTAAGATAACAATTTTAATTTTGTAGAATCTCAGAACCTCATAAATTAAAATGATACATAAAAAATATTTAAGTAATTGTCTCCAATCTGAAGTGCTGATATAAATTTTTTCGAAACTGTTGATATGATTTTCATTACATAAGACCCCTTTATTACCATTACAAAGCTTACCTTGACTCCCTTCTCTCCTTGTTCTCCCTTGGCTCCTGATGGTCCATTCGGCCCCTGAAATATATGGGTACAATACATTACTACACAGTAACTGTACACAGGGATTTCAAAGTGAGTCGGTACCAGGTACTTTTACCCTTCTGAGATCGTGTATAGTACCGGCAGAAATTACTGAACCCCCCCTAAATTAGCGGTGGTCAAAAACACAAGTATGATTGGCTTGTGGAATATTTTTCATAAAAAATTAATGATCAATCACCGCTGAATTCTCACATTCAAATCGAATAACTGAATTCAGCCAAGACCAAGTTGACGGGATATTCCCTGTTTTAAAAATAACTTTACTTTAGAATCGTAAATAGCAGTTTGCGCATGCGGTAAATAGATATGTTTTCGCCCCAATATCTTTTCATCCTTGTGTAAACTCGGACCGGAACAAAGCTAACATAATTTCAAAAAAATATTACCGATTACAAATTATGTTCAAACAAAAACTAGTGTAATCTTCAGTAATATAAGTAACTATGATCATTATGTATTATGAATATATGACTACACAATATTTTGTGTGATTTTTTTACTCCATTTAAAACCCAGGGTCGAATCATTTTGGGGCGCACTGTCTTGTTGCTTAACTCTGTCAATGTTTAACTTCCTGTATAAAAAAATAAAAACCTATGGCTAATTTATTTGAATATTTTGACGGGGTCCTACCGCGGTTGTTCACAGAAATGAAAGTGTGCTGAAAAACATTTTTAAAAAGGGGTACAAGGAGATAAGGGATAGAAAATTTCGAGAAATTTGGAAAAGGGACCAGACATGGCTCAAATACAAATAAATGTCAAAACGCCGGCCCCACTTTTTTTCCAAAATAATTTATATCGATAACTTTTGTGATTCAAATATTTATAAATGTCTTCCCGCGAATCGTTTTTCCTCGAATATTTTTGTTTGCTCTTTAAAAGTCGTGAAAGTAACAACATATATTGTTTTTGCTTAATTATATTTGTATTGATCTACAATGTATTTATTAAAATTATAAATTTTATTAATGATGATTGCATTTAATTAAATTTATATGTTTCATTAATTCTTACATTTGTATGTCTTGATTCGTGCCAATAATCTTTGACGAGTTTAATTACTGGTAATAAAGTAAAAAAACACACAAGCCAAGGTATTGTGAAAAAGAAAAGGACAAAGCCAACAAAAGAATTTTGAGAAGTTTAAGCTTTGATATCAATGACTTGGTCAAGCCTAGCTGCGGAACCATAGCTCTTTATGGCCCTTTTGGGTTTTTTAAGATATGGCGAAATTATCCATGAATAATCTTGGCTGAAGTCTGTAATCTGAAATATTCAAAACAAATAATTGGGGGGAAAAATCCATTATGCATGGTCTTGGTGAAATCTGAACTCTAAAGAGAAAGTTAATGGGATTTTTCTTTCGAAAACACTTGTTTTGCAGTCTCTGAAGTGCATTCTTTGGTCCACAAAATGCCTTGCCCCTCAGGTGTGCCCCAGACCCCCGGCCTAATTTTTTAGGTACCTTCTAAAATTGAAGAAGTACCTCCTATTATAAAAAACTTTGAAACCCCTGTGTACACTGGATGCATCCAAAACAAAAAGTTCCAATATATACCTTATCCCATATCGATATTGAAAACTTGATATAAAGCTTCATACTTTCTTCTTTCCGTAATGATATAATAAGCCATCAAAAATATTATTTTTTAATTATAATTTTTTTTAAAACAACAAAAGGTTTACAACTGAAATTTGATGTCATGTACAAATAAATCATACATTTATAGATAAGTATATATTTTTATCATGAGTAAATCTAGTACATAAATAGATACTTACAATAATACCTTGTTCCCCTGGTAATCCTGGGGGTCCTGTAGCACCAGCCTCTCCCTGAAATATATAAAATTGTAAGTAATTTCTTGTACATTCTGATGAACAACAACAATAAAAAGGTAATTCCTCAATTTGTTTTTTAAGTGTTTCCTGTAGATTTTCTTATAATAGATACATGTAATCTAGATAATTTTCAAGCTTTTTCTCTCAATGTTAATTTATCAGCTGTTACCTGGATTGTTTTTGTATGACACACCTTAAGTGCATTTTGGATGTTCTTCCAAAAATGCTAATGCAGACATCTTTTTTTTATATATATTTAAAATTAATACAAATTGTCTATAAAACTCTCAACTATAATTCTCAAATTCCCATGTTTTTGGATTAAAAGTTGTTTTTCAACATAAAATATATATGTTTTAGCAACAAGACCAGTTAAATATATATAAAAAGAGATTAAAAAAAAATCCAGACAAATTCATCAAATAGTCAAATATCAAATATATAATTATCAAAATCCACATTTTTCAGCTGAAAAGTAAAATGATTTCCATAGAAAAAGATGAATGTAACCATCAAATATAAGAATAAAAGAGAAGAACCAAAGAAATATTATGACAACATTTTGTTGATAGTTTTAGCAAGTTTCTTTGAATTAAAACCTATCGGAGGTCGCTACTGTCAAGATGATTTCTACATGTATAAATGGCGTCTATAAGGAAAAAAAAAATCAAATAACATAGATATCAAATATACATACCACAGGGCCTGGATTTCCTCTGGGTCCAGAAGTTCCTTGATTTCCGGTTTGTCCCTAAAATGAAAAAAATATATATATATGTTTCATTTTAAAATATTCTTGACCATAAACAAGTGCAGGCACATATACAATATCTTGCACACACACTAAAATTTGCTAGGTAATTTGTGATCCAAAATTTTACAATACCATTGGACCATAGAAATCAGTTATTGGACTTATATTATGTACTGCATATACTTGTCTATATTAGTCAGAAATTTGGGAGTTAAAAAATAAGCATAAAAAATATTGCATAAGAAGGTTTTTTAATTATTAAAATAAAATCTTTCGACTTGTATCTTAATTATTTCTATATTGTTGAAAACTTGGTAGATTTCCATTGTATTTACCACTGTTTAATGGAGAACCCAAATTTACCAACATATTATAGTGGTTCATATTCATGTTCCTCATTGTTTGCCAAATTACTTTTTTTTGTCTGTCCTATGATGACAACATTTTTAGTAGTAAAAATCTAGAAAAAAAAAAAACAGGCAATAACTTCATAATAATAAATCTGTCTATGTTTCAAAACTGTCCCATTGAAGTCTGTAAAATGTCTTTATGCATATTAGCATGTACCACAATGTGAAAAAACATACATATTGTGTTTAGTGGAACAGACACATTCCTTTACAATGAAAGAAATATTTCTGGGCAATTTTCCATTGCGGTGCAGTGACTTAAGAACTACATGAATATCAAACATTACTAGCCCATATTTCTACTTATAAGTAACCAATGACTACTTACTGGTGGTCCAGCAGGTCCTCTCTGACCCTGGTTTCCTTTCATTCCTTGACTACCCTGTATAAACAATGGCTACTTACTGGTGGTCCAGCAGGTCCTCTCTGACCCTGGTTTCCTTTCATTCCTTGACTACCCTTTATAAGCAATGATTACTTACTGGTGGTCCAGCAGGTCCTCTCTGACCCTGGTTTCCTTTCATTCCTTGACTACCATTTATAAGCAATGATTACTTACTGGTGGTCCAGCAGGTCCTCTCTGATCCTGGTTTCCTTTCATTCCTTGACTACCCTTTATAAACAATGACTACTTACTGGTGGTCCAGCAGGTCCTTTCTGACCCTGGTTTCCTTTCATTCCTTGACTACCCTTTATAAGCAATGATTACTTACTGGTGGTCCAGCAGGTCCTCTCTGATCCTGGTTTCCTTTCATTCCTTGACTACCCTTTATAAACAATGATTACTCACTGGTGGTCCAGCAGGTCCTCTCTGTCCCTGGTT
>MJUT01040905.1:118622-157690 GCA_002080005.1 Gigantidas platifrons | reverse complement strand
GTTTCCCTTCATTCCTTGACTACTCTTTATAAACAATGATTACTTACTGGTGGTCCAGCAGGTCCTCTCTGACCCTGGTTTCCTTTCATTCCTTGACTACCCTGTATAAACAATGATTACTTACTGGTGGTCCAGCAGGTCCTCTCTGATCCTGGTTCCCTTTCATTCCTTGACTACCCTTTATAAACAATGATTACTTACTGGTGGTCCAGCAGGTCCTCTCTGATCCTGGTTTCCTTTCATTCCTTGACTACGACTACCCTTTATAAACAATGACTACTTACTGGTGGTCCAGCAGGTCCTCTCTGATCCTGGTTTCCTTTCATTCCTTGACTACCCTTTATAAACAATGACTACTTACTGGTGGTCCAGTAGGTCCTCTCTGATCCTGGTTTCCTTTCATTCCTTGACTACCGTTTATAAACAATGACTACTTACTGGTGGTCCAGCAGGTCCTCTCTGATCCTGGTTTCCTTTCATCCCTTGACTACCCTTTATAAACAATGATTACTTACTGGTGGTCCAGCAGGTCCTCTCTGACCCTGGTTTCCTTTCATTCCTTGACTACCCTGTATAAACAATGACTACTTACTGGTGGTCCAGCAGGTCCTCTCTGACCCTGGTTTCCTTTCATTCCTTGACTACGACTACCCTTTATAAACAATGACTACTTACTGGTGGTCCAGCAGGTCCTCTCTGTCCCTGGTTGCCTTTCATTCCTTGACTTCCCTTTATACCAACTCCCCCAGCAGCTCCTGGTACACCTGGGGAGCCCATTTCTCCCTGTTTAATACAAAGTTATGTAATATAGCAATAGTTGTGAAGCTTCAAGTTTTGTGAGTCAGTGGATGATTGTTGTATAATGCCAAATGAGCAATATCTTGCAGCTACCAGTATATCATGGTGAGAAGAACTTACAACAATAATAATAATAAATTCCTTAGTTACAGTCAACAAGATGATGATGATGTCCGCTTTGTACTAGACCAACATGCTTAGTTAGATTTTTAGAAAGCTAACTTCAAACTTCGCTGTATAATACAACCAATATTCCAGTAAATAATTATCTAAAATTGTATCAGCGAAGAGACAAAAATAGTGATTTCTTGTAAATGAACTTCTCTGAGTATTAATACATGTACCTTCTATAGTATTTTCTTTGGCATGGTGATCACTTTAAAGAAAAGTGTAAATTGACTGTGCAAATAAAATCTTGTATATATAAAATTAAACATCATCTACAAACTATGATGACAAAATAATTCAATGACAAAAAAAAAAAATCAGCTTACCTGTTTTCCATTTCTTCCAGGTAATCCTGGATCACCTGAGGCACCCATGGGTCCCTAAAAAATAATTTGTTGAAATGTGTATTAATATCTTGTAGCAGGAAGTTAGCTGTGACATATTGTGAGTTCCAAGTTACTTGTTCTATATGTAATACCTTTCTATTTTATATAAATGAGAATTAAAGAATGGAGCAATATTTGTATAAACAATTAGGTTGGTTGGTTTTTGCTGTTTAATGCCACTTTCAGCAAATTTCAGCTATATCATGGCGACCAGTTTTAGTGGTGGAAAAAGCCGGAGTACCTGGAGAGAACCACCGACCATGGGCAAGTAACTGGTTAACTTTATCACTTGCTTCTGTAAGTCGAGTGCACCCTTTTTTGTAATTTACAAAACCGGGCACGAACCACGGCGTATTGGTGATAGGCTTGTATGAGTTGTCAGGTATTCTAACTACCCAACTCATTGAGCCACCGGGGCCCTTATATATAAAAAAATTAGAGTTATTTAGACATCACATAGACTGTGCATATCTTGCTCCCTGACCTCCCTTTGACCACTAATTTGCCCACTGTCTATTATTGATTTTTATTTAATTATAGTTCTGATAATTAGAGCCGAGTTTTCTCTTTCCATGATGAACATGTTTAAAATCAATAACTTTTTAAACAATGCCTGGATGAAGGTCAACGTTAGGTTTAAAAATCTGAAGAGAAATATTTTTTTAACGAGTGTTTTTTATTCAAGCCTGAACACCTGTTAAATTATATACATTCATAATACATGTTTTGGTGGCTATTTCAAATATGAGAACACGCTTAGCAATATATAAAATCCAGACAGAAAAGAGGGAGGTACCGGTCCAATCATGGCAATGGCTTTAGAGTACCACTGGAAATATATAAAGATTTGGGTAGGAAAGCAAATTTTAGTCTGTTGGACATGGTAAAGGTTGTCAGGGGTTAAACCCAGGGTTGCTCAGTGGGTCACTAGAGGGAGCTCTCTGAGGTAGGGGGGTTGTTTAAGAAATAAATTATGGAAGCCAGAATGTGTTGGGAGTTTTAACATGGATTGGCGGATATTAGTANAAACTTGTCCTATTTGTAATATACTTTAGCATACATAAACTATCAAGAGTTATCTTTCTTGATCCATTATTTATAAAATTTACATTGTCATTACAGGGTCTATTTTATATGGAATTATTCCAACTGCAATAAATGCTAGAACTCACTACGTCTGTGTTTTTATTATTCCACTGAGAATTGACCCGACGACAGTAATTTATATTTACGCTTGTCGAAAATGTCGCACACAATTTCTCGAATAATACAGTGCCCTCTATCAGCATTATTCGGGTTACAATTTATGCTGCCATGAAAAGTCAGTCACATTCACCGGCGCATGTGCTAATGAGATTATACTGAATGGATAACTTGCTTGTTTGTTAACAGAGCGAAAGAAGGAGGTCATGTTAGAATAGGTTATAATACGGAAAGCCTAACAGTGGACCATAGTGGGTAAAATGCATGGAGATTGCCACGCTTCCTGCTAGTAAAACCCCTCTTCTGTAGATATAGAAAAAGAAGACTAGTCATGATATATTGTACAATGTTTCTATTATAATAGATTAACATGATCAAAGAAACCCTGAAGTAGACTGATTAGGTCATTTTCACAATGAACTGAAAAATAAAAATGGCAGAGACTTGAATTAATATGACCAAACAAAAAATTACCATTAAAAATATGTCAAATTTTTTTTTTATGAAGAATAAAATTATGATGTCCATAAGCATAGATTCAGTGTCAAATATTTATGTCCAGAACTTGGACATGACAAATATTTTAATACTTAACGCTATTTACTGATCTATATATCATAGCCTAATGGGTCTATTATGTATACGTCTAGCCATATCTACAAATAAACTTACTGATGGTCCAGGTGGACCTTTGGTTCCCTCCGGTCCATCTCGTCCATTTTCTCCCTAAAACAAATAAATAAATTCGTCACTTAAATAGCAAATGTAACAAAGCATCACGATAACGCATTCAGTTTTATTACAATATTTCATTCAGTTCGAATCTCGCTCATGGCGAAGTGTACTCAATACAAGATGACGTGATAAAGTTTGTCAGTGACTTGCGACAGGTCGGTGGTTTTCTCTGTGTATTTCTGTTTCCTCCACCAATAAAACTGACTGTCACGATATAACTGAAATATTGTTGAAAGTGGCGTTAAACACCATAACCCTACATTTAGTTCATGCAAGCAAAGCGTAGAATAACATTTTACATTTACATTTGATCTAGCATTTATTTAAAATATGAAACTGAACTTTCGTTGTCATTTCTGTATTATTGCTGAGGCAGGAACATCTGTTCTCACTTTAGGTTGTTGTAGGAGTTTAGTACCACCCCACCCTCCCTCTTTATTTTGGTTTGATTAATGTTCTTGTTTGTATTTTTATAATTTCTTCAGACTTGAGTATTCTGTTCCCATCTTTTTGTTTATTGCACTGTTATTATTAAACTTTACTAGAACCACCAAACAAATCTAAAATTTGATGGCATTCTTGAGTAACAATAATCTTTTTTTTGGGGGGGGAGGAGGGGTGTTTGATGATTTTAAGTGAGAAGTAGTTGTTCATTTTGATGATATTAGTTGAGTTGCTGATGATCACTGTAAAAACTTTCTTGTCATAGCTTATTCAAGCTGGTACTGGTACTAAGCATGATTTACAATATGACATAATAATTATAATTAACCTCATCTAACATTATGTACTTTTCCAATATATTGAAGAAAGTAGCCTGTCTGATATAACAGGCTCGACCTGATACATAGTCTTGTACCACCACACTATGTATGTAATGGGTATTTATCTTACCTTCAAACCTTGTTCACCTTGGGAGCCTATCATTCCTGATTCTCCTGGCATACCCTACAAATAAACAAATACTGTCATCACAACATCAAGCTGAATAAACACAATATATAATATCAATGCTAAACATTTGAGGAAGTAAAACAAATTTCGAACAAAAAAAACTAACAAATGTCTTTTTCAAACACATAAAGTGATCTCACGGAGGTTCAGTTTAGACAGATTTAACTGTTATTTCTTTTCAAATATCTGAAAAAAGGTGATCAAAAATTTAATAAAAATAGTGAAAAAAATATCTGATTTAGGCAGGGGCAGTTACATGCAACCAAACATTTTTAGGACTGGCCTTGACATATATTCAACTAAAGGTCAATAGTTTAATGAAATATATCTCTGTAATAACATTAAAATAATAACTTCAGATATAACTTACGGCATGACCCTTTGGTCCAAATGGTCCGACTTCACCTCTTTCACCAGAATGACCTTGGGATCCTGCTCTTCCACTCTCTCCCTTTGGCCCAGGCTGTCCTTGTGGTCCCTATAAATAAAAAATATATTTAAATCATGCTATGTACATGTTCACGATTGTCCATAGAATGGAAATCTTTGGTTTCACTTAACTAAAGAAGACTTATGGTACTTGCAAAAATTAATCTACTCCTTTGGCTGCTGTCTCTGTTATTTTTCTATACTCTGTAAGGTGGTTATAATTTTTTTTTAAAATGGACACTTTTTTCACTCAATGTTATCTGTATTGATAAAATCAATAATCATAAATATTTATTTAGATTAATGGTATTAACGTTCATGTGATTATTCATCATATTTTATCACTTGTTAGATTTTATTTTTCTATGGAGATTTAGAATCGAGTTCTCCACTATTTTTTTCACCGGAAATGTGCCCTGGGAGAATTCTATAATGTCACGAAAATGCTTTTGATAACTGGCTTTTCTTGGCCAATTCCTCATCGTTCAAATGTTTCCTAGAGGGAGGTTACTGGAACTCTAAGAAATCCTATTAAGAAGTAATGTTTGTGACTAAGATTACTTGTATACACAGAAATTCTCGAAGACAGTCACTTTCAACAAAATTATTTAAACATGTTTGAAGTCCTTGCCATACTAAATGGTGTGGAATCTGATGCAATGAAAAATGTGTCTTTAATTGGTTTAATGGACATATACAAATACTACTGATCATGCATATAAATAATAAGAACTCTCCTTAGCGACATGGCGAGGGAAAATGACGGAAATTACATGAAATCTCCATAAAGACGTCCTTGGCTCTCTTTTCTTCAAAACATGGGATGCAAAGGAGAAATTATTGTTGGATTTAAGTTCAAATTCAATTTGTCAAGATAATATTGCTGCAATTGGATGCAATGAGTAATTACTTGTTCTCATGTGTTTTAGCTGAATTGAGACAGGTAACAAGAATGTACACAAATTATCTTTCTAGCTGTATTAGTAGTACATGTAGTTAAATGTTGTCTGTAATCTATTAAATTATTTTCGGCTTCTCATATTTTAATTAAAAAATATTTTCCTATTTTCCTAGGTTATTTAACAGGGATGATCCTGGTTAGAAAATTAAATAAAGCTGAAACCATCTACACCCCCTTTTAAAATGGTCAATTTTGACCTGTTCCGACCATGTCCAGCAACTTTTGGAAAATAATTTCAGAGGAAAAAAGCTGAAATCAGTTAAATAATTGAAAAAAAAAGAATCCCTGATTTAAGTAACATATTACATGTGAAGGGTGCACATGACATGATAGATAAATGTCATGTCATGCACTTTTTTCTGTTAATTAAATCTTACCGTTATTCCATCTAATCCTCTGTATCCTGGTTCACCTGGTGTCCCTTGCTCACCCTTTAATCCTTGTCTTCCTTCTGGTCCCGTTTGTCCTTCATTTCCAGGGCTTCCCTAGTAACAAACATAATTATTTGAATGAACATTCAATACCAATCAGAATACAGAAATACACTTTGAAACCTGTCTAAACAGAACACTTGTGAAACCTTCCAAAATATTTCATCACTGGCACCTAATATTAATCATCTTAGGACAATTGTTTTTAAAACTATATTGTTGGTATGCAAATTAGAATATATATATAAAAGGATTCTGAACAAAACATTTGTTTTGAATTAAAAAGCTTAGAACATTATTAAATAGTATTGTGATTTCATCAGCTGTAAACATGTTTGATCCAAAAGGTATTAAAACGTCACTACATATCAACAGAACTGATTTTGGATCATGATTGATAGATTGTAGTTTATCATACAGCTGTATTAAACCTCCATTTTTTATATTCATAAATAATTTTCTTTTGGATTGTAGATGACAATACAAAATAGAAGAATGTGTCCATAGAACACAGGGGCCCCTGCTTCCAGCTAAGTAAACAGGAACATAACTCCCGAACTAAAAAAGTGGTAAAGTCTGAAATTGAACGTGGTCTTTCTTTAATGGCCCAGACCTTGTTTATAATTTCAGGATTTGCTTAAAGGGAAATTAAGTTATTGAGAGAACACTAAATGCTGGAAGTACGGACATTGGTCAAACTTAGTACTAAAGGGGCATTAAAAATCAAAACAAGATGAACTGTGAGCTAATGCTCACTTATGATACCCCCGCATACATGTTCAATGTGTATAAAAACCAATTAAGTCGGCAAACAGAAAGTAGGAATGTGACGGGTCCCAAAACGCTTCCCACAATATGGCATACCTATATGAAACTTGTGACCAAATATCAGATTTCTGCCATCAATAGTTGCTTAGAAAAATGCGACGAAAAATATCTTGGGACGGATGGAAGGACGGGCAGAGGTAAAACAGTATACACCCCTCCGGTGGAGCGGGGATATAAAAAGATTGACTAAATACATACCGGTGGGCCAGTAGGTCCTGGCTTACCAACAGGTCCTGGGGGACCAGGTGGGCCTTCTCGTCCCAAATCTCCATTCTCTCCCTTGGCCCCTCCTGATCCTGGAACTCCCTGTAAACCTTCAATACCTGGTGGTCCAGGCAATCCTCTTGGTCCTTCAGCCCCCTACAGATTAATGAAGAGATGCAGAGATTAATGCTTCCACAAAATAAATGTGACAAACTTTAATTATTTTATGTTGATTTTAAACATTGTTGGTTTGGTTTATGGTATTTAATGCAACTTTCAACCATATTTCAGATATATCGTGGCAGTCAGTTTTATTGGTGGAGGAAACTGGAGTACACAGAGAAAATTACAGATCTGCCGCAAGTCACTGACAAACTTTATCACATAATGTTGTATCGAGTAAATTTTGCCATGGATTGCACAGGTAGTTGTAAATCCAACTACCATACAATCACAACTATGATGGCCTCTGATTTTAAAGATTTTCAATTAGTACTTTTTTTTTTTTATAGAGGATCTGTTTTAGCAGACTAAAACATAATTGTCTCCCTTTGTTTGAGTTTGGTGCATGTTGTCATAATTGTTGGGAGACAGGATATAGTTTGTCATTGTCCAATGTTGATGATAGTAAATCTGCATGCACATATACCTTTCAAATATGTGAATCTTCCCTTAATTAAACTATTTATAACTCAAAAAGATGAGCATTTTGCAACAAAAAAAAAAAAATGAAAATTGAATGAAAAATAGAACAGTTCAACATTTTGATTTTGCACCTTTTTCAGCTACTTTTAATCAAGTTTATCTCATGAACTGTAAAAGATAGAGGGAATATATTCCTACAGTCTGGGAAGATCTCTTTATCATCTATTCACTTTTATTCATTTTTGTGAGGGCATAAAACAAAACAATAAAATTATTATGTTTATAATAATGAATTCAAAATATTGCACTAAAAGCACAATTCCTCAAAGTTCTGGATGCATACAATATTAAACTTCTAATTCTTATCTAAACGAGTAAGTAATAGTAATAGATATATGTTCAGATCAGGTTAAAATTAAAAAATATTTTTGAATGTGTTGTTCAGGATTAGGGTTATGGTGCTTAAAACACAACATTAAACAATACAATGTATTTCAGTTATATCGTGACGGTCAGTTTTATTGGTGGAAGAAACTGGAGTACCTGTAGAAAACCACTGACATGTCGCAAGTCACTAACAAACTTATATCGAGTACATCTCACCATGAGCAGGATTTAAATTTACAACTTTAGTGGTGATAGGCACTGATTGCACAGATAGTTGTAAATCCAACTACCATAGGATCAAGACTATGACGGCCCCCCAAATGTGTTATTAATTGTATAAATTTCAGGATTCTGTACTAACCTTTGACCCTACTGGTCCTTGGATTCCCTGTATTCCCGGCTCTCCGATTGGTCCCTAAAAAATATATTATACATAGAAACATTCTGTATCAGACCAGAATTTGCAAAGAAGATAAATAACATCAAATTTCACAATGGAAACAAAATTCTGGATTTTGACTAGCAAAATAATTGATCATGCTCGGTGTATTATAAACATACCCCTCTACAAAAACTTTTCTCATGGTTAAAAACGTGTGTATTATACATAACAAGATAAGTTACTACAGATCTCAATATCTCCCATTATTACGGCGTTTTAACCCCGCTGAACCAGTGGTAGAAAAATTCTGTAATCCTTTAGAGGATTAAAATGTCTCGTGCCTTTCCCCGCATTAATTTCAAATTTTGAAATAAAGTTCGTGTTAAATAATGGGAGAAACAAATTCTCCTTCAGTTTCCCATGTGGGTTACGATATTTCTCTGCTCTCGAGAGTCAAATATAAAATCATTTTTTCCAGTAGAAGCTGAGATATCTGTTACGAAAGTGTGAACGGACGGACAAACGGACGGACGGATGGACAAGGTGATTGCAATATAGCCCCCTCTCTACGAGTGGGGGTATAATTTTCTAAAATGAGATTCCTTTAAATCACAAAATAAACAAATGGTGTATAATCATATAATAGATAGTGTATTGGATTAACAAAAGGAGAAAATATATTTTTATGGTTATCCATACATAATCTCAGAAATGTTCCAGTAGTTTCAGAGTAAAATTATGATAAATTATTACTATTTGTACTTACAGGTGGTCCAACTGATCCCATGATTCCTTGTGGACCCATTGGGCCTGGTGGTCCCTGTAAAAATAAATATTACATAAAAATGATTCTTATACACAACTGTAATAGAAGAAATTAGAAATCAGAAAGACATCTGTACTAAAGGCAAATCAATTTGATGTGAAGATCATCCAATATTTTTCACACACTCCCATTCCTTCTCCTAATTTTTTTTTTTTTTTTTTTAATTGAGAGGTTCTTTAACCTGTCTATAGTGAAGAAAATACTTTATATTTGTATACAATACAAGTTCTGGAAAAATAAAATATATTTGTCAATTTCTATAGTAAAATGGCAGTCTGCAATACAATCATAAAATCAAAATACTGTAAAACTTGATCACAAAACCTTTCAACTAGAATTCAAATGAAAATCAGCAATGTATATTAAACATATAGTTGGTCCTCATTATGTTAAAGTCAAAGGGATAGATGAAGGATAACTATGAATTTGTCAAACATTTGTGTTATCTGGGGTAAATTAACCTTATACCTAGAATGATATATGGATGATCAAAGGGACATAACTCCTAAGGAAATTCAAGGTTTATTAATGAGTGAGTGATTGTTGTTTAACTTCACCTCATCAATCTTTCAGATATATCATGGTGAGAACAAGTTAATTTTCAATGAAATGATGACGAGGTCCGCTTTGTCCTAGACCAACACCCTTAGTTGGATTTTCATAGTGCTAGCTCACTGAAACAACAGTCTGTGGATAGACATGTCACCCCACCCGGACACATTATCCTGATTCCGAGCCAACCAGTCTTTGCTCTTCCTCCTTAATGCTGCCTGCTTAGCGGCAAAGGAACAAATACCAATTTTATAGTCGCTGGTTTGACCCGATTGGGGCTTGAATCCAAGATCTACCAAACTTGAGACGAGCACTCTAACCATTACACCATCGATGCGGTTATATTTGAAAATGAAGAAAAAATGGAACAAGTCTAAATTTCGAAACACAGATCTGAGAATTTGACTCAATTTTTCAGTAAAGCATTAGGATAAGATATTATTTCTTATTCAAAATATTTATTCAAAATCCTAAAAAAAAATAATAATTATTGCATACTTCGTAAATATTTATTTTTCCACGTTTGAGTAGAAAAGTAGACAATGCTACAATATAAAAAATACAATCTTTAAAAGTTATTGTTAGTGATAGTATATGGTGGGTTTAACCCATAAACGCCATTGTAGTTTTCTGATTGACTTACCATATCTCCATGCTCTCCTTTCTGTCCACGAGGTCCTGGTGGGCCAACTACTCCCTGTAAATCAAAATTCAAATTTTAATCAAGATTTATCTCCCTTTAGGTGCAAAAAAGTGCTATGGCAAATATAAAATAAATACAAAGTAAATGTACATGTATGGTAATATCTTTACGACTTTAAAATAAATTTTTAAATAAAGTATTAAAATGGTAAACAATGCATAAATTATAGAACATCATAGAAATTTTTATTCAATCAATAAGTATGAAAGAAATTAGATTGTGCATACCTTATCACCATCCTGTCCTGGTGATCCTATAGGCCCAGGTGGTCCAGGATAACCCTACAATAAAACAATATAAATATAACATACAGGTTAGGTAAGACATTTCAGTGGCCATCTTGGAAGTAGGGCTTGTGATCTTTGATTGGTTGGATCGTTTATGGTGTTTAATGCCACTTTCAATAATATTTCAGTTATATCGTGGCGGTCAGTTTTATTGGTGGAGTACCCAGAGAGTTTTTATTTGCGAAAAGATGCATAATCAGCAAAATAGATATATACAATATTGGCAGAAGTTCACAAAATCTGCAAAATTGTAAAAATGACAAAACTTAAACAAATCATATTTTCTCAGAAAAAAAATTGGTGCATTCAACCATTAAAAGACATCATTATGCGTAGTAACAGCTGTTATCTAGGATGGGTTATAAGGTGTTGGAAATTTTTGAAAGGGGTTTCAGAGGAAGCAATGAAAAAGTAATTCAGATGGAAAACGTCAACGACAAAAAATTGCAATAATATAAAAAATGACTCACTCTTGGTCCTTCTGGTCCCGTTGGCCCAGGTAATCCAGGTGTTCCTTCAATTCCCTGTAAATATAAAGAGATATTAATACCACAAAACTCTAACACTACAGAAATGTCATTTATCTTAAAATTACATTATCATGGGAAAAAACACAAACCAAAATACATTAATCAAGGTTACTTAGCTTTAATTTGTTTCTATGTGTAGTGTTGGATGGTCTTTCATGTTCATTTACATCCATATCCTTTCTTATTACTTGCCGAAGTATAATGTTTATTTTTTACTTGGTGGGACAGTGAGAAACATTCATTTCTAAACTTGCTAAAAAATAATCTTGATGTCTGGTAACCAAGTACATAAACATAAATATACAGTTTAAGATTGTTATCTCAGAAAAGTTGCTTCCATGGACACTTCAAATTAAAAATTGTGTGCTATCATATTCATAATAGATACCTCAAATATTTGGTTGTTTTGACTTCGACACAACTTACTGATAAATTTTAATAAATATTATTCTAAAAACGTCGTTTTCAGGATTTTTCAATATCATGAACATATCCTATACATGTATGTCGAATGAAATAATAGTTTCAACAAATCTTGATTACAAGACTTTCAACTAAATAGAAAATAAACCAAATGATTTGATTTCAAGTGCTGAATATTTTCAGATAGGATAATTATAACATATTTACTCATCATTTTTTTCTATTTTTCCTTTTGATATCAAATGTACAATATTATAATATATGTTGTAACATTACCATATCTCCTTTAGCTCCCATTTGTCCCTCGGGTCCAGGTGCTCCTGGCTGTCCCTGTAAAAAAATACAAAGTAAGTACATGAGATAAATGGCATTGGCAAAACAATAAATCTTGCTTTCTATAAGGACTAGATAAATCTGGAAACAGAATGAGTCAGCATTTTTTTCCTTGAATAAACTGTACTGGAAAAAGTTTCATGTTAAAATAACAAAATTCTATCTTGATAGGTATGCTATGGACATTTCATGCCACATTCACAATATTTCAGTAAAGTTTGGTTTAAGAAGACTTTGAAGATTACAAAAGGTTAATTATAATCTGTAAATCGTAAAAGAACAGACAACACAATGGCCAAAAGAAAAAAGACAAAATTAAAGGACAAACAACGATCTACAAAACATTACACAGAAAATTAATAATCATTTCTGCTTTCATAGGAGAAGATTATGACCAATGTATTGACATGTGACTACAACCAAATCAATAGCTAAGATGTTCTTTGGCTATGTGAACTGAAAAGAGATTGTTTTTCCTTATTCCATACATTTTTAATTTCATATATTCTCATAAACAATGTATAAAATAATTTTCAAATTCAATAAAGAGAACTATTTAAACATTGAGTACAAGATTCTACAACAATTTGTTTGTACTAATATTCTATTGATAGCGAGCACAGAGAGCTCTACTGCAACATGGGCATGCAACACACAGTTGGGTCTGCCTAATGATGAGATTGAAATCCTTTCGTCTGGAAGTTGATAAAAGTTAGCGTGTAATATATTACAAAAGTCAAAGTCGATAGATGGTTGTCTTAAGTATTTTTTCCGGAATTATTTTTTATGTCAAGAATAAAAAAAACTTTATATTTTGTGATATTCAACTTTCACTCAAATATATACACACTGGCCAGACAGAAATGCTGTGCTTGCATCTAGATAATGCCTACTCCATGTTAGTGAGTGATTGTTGTTTTATACCAAGTGAGTAATTTTTTCAGCTACATCATGGCAAGAACAAATTGTTTTTTGAAGATGATAATGATTTCTCCCATTATGACGTCATTTCAACCCCGCTGAACCAGTGGTGGAAAAATCTGTAATCCTCTAGAGGATTAAAATGTCTCGTGCCTTTCCCCGCATTTGACGGCTTTTGAAATAAAGTTCGTGTTAAATAATGGGAGAAACAAATTCTCCTTCAGTTGCCCATGTGGGTTACGATATTTCTCCACTCTCGAGGGCAACTGAAGGAGAATCTATATGTCCGCTTTTGTACTAGACCAATATGCTGAGTTGGGTTTTTATAGTCCCAGATAACTGAAACATCAGTCCATGGGTAGACATGCCAATCTACTCTATTATCCTGACTCCAAGCCAACCAACATTTCTTATTTCTTCTTAATGTTACATGCAGTAGAATATAAGTAAATACTAATTTTAAAATCCTTAGTTTAACCGTCCATGGACCGAATACACGATCTACCGCACCGGAGGCAGGCGTGTTAATCCTTATACAAACGATTGTGATCGGAATCCACGATCTACCACATTGCAAGCAAGAATGGTATTATCCTTACACAAATGATGTGGTTTATTCTATTTAACAACAAAAAATACTAATAATTTTGTTATCGGTAATTTCACAATTTTAACACAGCTTTGTGATTTTTTTGTCGTGTTTTGACCTTTTTTTTTTTTTTAAATATTAATAATTTTTTTATCGGTAATTTCACAATTTTAACACAGCTTTGTGATTATTTTGTTGTGTTTTTACCATTTTTTTTAATGAAAGGTTTAGTGACGTCACGTTAGACCACGCATGACAAATGACCAACAGCTGATAATTTATTGTATCACGAGTCGGTGGTCAACTGAACGTTGTTACTAAATTTATCGGGTAGTACAGATCAAAGGAAACTGTAACAAATTACTGATAAAGGTACTTACAGGGGGTCCAGATGTACCAGATTCTCCAGGTGGTCCAATAGACCCTTTCTCTCCCTGTAAAACAAATAAAACATATTTCTTTAATTCAGTCTTGCTACAAATAAGATAAGGTATAAACTGTAAACTCATTTATTTCATTTTCGTTGACACAAATTTTCATGTATTTATGGAAAATGGAGAACAAAAATCTGGGATACATGATCGTCATAGTTTATAAAATAAATGAAGTTAAAAACATTTAAAATTACAGAACAATTGGTTACATTAATTCCACTTTCAACAATAATTTCAGTGATATTGTGGCAGTCAGTTTTATTGGTCGAGGCAACCAGAGTACCCATAAAAAGCCAATTGTTATATTTCCCCCGAAACATGCTGAAGATAGTTCTGATATCCGTCTTCCTTTGCCATTAAAATATTGGGTCATGCATGACATGCATAGGTTCCCAAAACAATCAATATTGTATAAAATAAACATAACAGTAAATTTTAGTATACTTACATGTGGTCCTACTGGGCCTCGTTGTCCCATCACTCCAGTAGGTCCATCTTTACCCTGTAAAAGAGAGAGTTTTTTTTTAGTTTTTTTTTATCAATAATGGATATCTAAGAAACAAAATACACATGTGTTTCAGGGAATGAATGTTGTTTAATGCCAAGTGAGTAATCTTTACAGCTATAGCATGGCAAGAAGAAGTTATATTAGTTGAGATGATGATGATGAAGTCCACTTGGTAATAGATCAACACATTGAGCTGAATCTTAATAGTATTAGCTCACTGAAATAACAGTCCACTAGTAGAAAGATTGCTCCTTTCAGACTCAACCAGTCACTGTCCTTACTCTTTTTTAAAAACAGCAACAACCAATTTTATAGTCTTTAGCTTGACCAACCAGGGTTCAAACCCAAAATCTACCACACTCGAGGCGAGCACGCTAGCCACCAATGTGGTAGTGAGTATCAGGAATAAATGACAGCTACTGAATAATAAGATTATCAAACACATAATTCAAACTTATATATATTAAATTAGGTGGGGGGTGTTAACAATAGAGCAGGTTCAACTGCAAAGCAATTTGTTTTTGGAGAGGGGACTGGGGCTAAGATCTAGCAGATAACAACATAATACAAAATATTAGTAGTTCAGTTTTGAAATTTTTCTTTAGTTTATAATTTAGTAACTATGGAAACAATGTACACACACAAGATCAATACTTACTGGTGGTCCAGGGTATCCTCTGTCACCTTGGAAACCAGGTGGTCCTGGGGGACCCATCACTCCAGTCTCACCTTGAGTACCTGAGTTACCCTAAAATTAAACCAGAACTTGTACAAATATTATGTAATGATTTATTGATTGGTGTTTAGCACCAACGTAGGCAGTATTTCAGCTATATCATGGTGTCAGATATTATGCAAACTACATGAACATGAATTCCACTTTCTTAATGTTTATTTTGTTTTGTTTTGTTGTTTTCTCTAAAATTAGATTTACATTAATAGAATTCTATAAATTCTGCTAGAGAGATTTAAACCATTTTTTCCTTTGATTTTTTAATCAAAGAAAAGGGGTATTATTTTGCCTTCAGCTAGAAGCACAACCGCAAATGGAAAAGAAACAAAGTATTATTTAGTATATCACATGAACACTTTTAAATCATTCCTGAATATTTAGCAACTGTTTTTCCATTCATATGCTAACATTACACATCATTATAGCACTGATCTATCAAAATATCACTGGTTTAACTTTCTATGTAGGAAACTATTAATGACCCAATACTTACTGGAGCTCCTCTTTCTCCAGTCGATCCTGGTAGACCCGTGTCTCCTGGTGGTCCCTGCAAAAACACATAGAAAAATAATTTCGTGAAGAAAAATCATATATGTGAACAATAGAAAATGGCATGGTCCATCGAATGGTTTATGTAATCAAATATTTGATATAAGATTATGTGAAATAAATATGCTTGATTTGATATAATGTGAAAGGGTCAGGATATGGCTTAATACTGAAGTCTAAGCTGCAGGATAATGTTCACAAAATAAAAAAAATAAAATTCTTGAATATAATGTCATTCCAACTAAATGCCATCCCTTTTAATCAGGACAGATTTCATATGCACTGAGATAGTTTAATAATACCTTATTTATTAAGCACAATTTCATCCCAATGGTGTTGAAGGCATATAACGAAACAGAATACAAGTAAATTACCACTAAATGGAACCCTTCAAGAGTGGCTACCCTTCTAACCAGGCAGTTTTTCATTACACAACGGTTGGCTTTATAAAAGAGGAAGACTACATTAGAAATATTCTAACACTGGAATCTTTCTCCATGAGCTACACTGATTGATTCTGCCATCTGTTTGATGTTGTATACTAACCATATAAACAAGATGTTGCACGCTACGTCGTGCTAAGAATACCCCCACTTGTTCATTTGTAAGTCGCACGGTAAACGGGAAGTAGATGTGCGGTAAACCTGGAAAGGGGAGACATGGTACAAGTCACCATGCCAAAGCCATATATCAAATATAAAATCATTTCCTCCAGTAGAAGCTGAGATATCTGTTACGAAAGTGTGAACGGACGGACAAGGTGATTGCAATATAGCCCCCTCTCTACGAGTGGGGGTATAATAATTACATGGTACAAAACTGATGAGAAATAAACAATGATCAACATCTTCATATGCAAATTGTATAAAACAAGGCAATGTTGTAACGACAGCATGCCCCGCTCCCACATAATAAAAACTGAGCAGCTTTGATAGTGTAGCTGTCTTTTAGTTAAGTTTATTTATACTTTAACGCTGCCTGTAAATACAATTATCTGTCTCAAAAACTATACCGTTATTACCCTACTTTTGTTTACCAAAATAATATGTCAACTACCAATCATTCAACCAAATATGAAAGATATCGGACTAATGATCTCAGAGGAGTTACATTCACAAAGTGAGGCGCTACGGATGAACAAATGAACTGAACAAACTATATACTCTAATACTATTGTACTTACTGGATTGCCTGGTGGGCCTCTGGCTCCAGGGGAACCTGGTTCTCCTGATTGTCCCTGAAAATAACACATTATAAACTTACTGTTTAAATTCAAACAAGGAACAGGTTGGACAATGATATATAGGAGAATTGCCGTCATTAATTATCAATGATATTTTTGAGAATGGTCGTCATTAATTATCAATGATATTTTTGAGAATGGTCGTATTAATTATTAATCAGATGTATATGTCCAACCTGAAAATAGCTGTAATTGGAAAAAATTTCATTTCTAAATTAGTGTTTTAATAAATAATAAATACAATATTCAAATCGATTGTGTGAATTTCAGTTTTAAAACACTGATATTAAACTGCTAAAAAAAGCCATCAGAAATGTATGAATAAACATAGTAGCTTATTTGAAGAAACCACAAATTCAATGTTTTTGAAAGACTTGCGGGCAGAGTTTGCTGGTGCAATGTGGCAATAAAAAGGTATTGCTATGTGAGAAAACACAAGGTCATGTCCATGTTTAGTCAATAATAAATACTGAAAATAATAAAGAATTACAGATAAAATCTACAAAGAATTTCACGACTGACAGGAACTTTTTTGATACAAATAAAAACAATGGTATACTTACAGGTGTTCCCATGATACCTGCTTGTCCTGGATGGCCTGGTGTACCAGGAATTCCCTAGAAAATAAATAAACATATAAATAATGGATGGCCTTGCATTCCAGTAATCAGTGTTTTCCCTAATTTTCATTGTAAGAGGTCAAATGTAACTTTGAACAGGCCATACTTGGGTTTCCAAGTACATTTCTATATAAAATTTATGATTTGAACCGACCAAAAAAGTGCTTGAACCAGGCAATTTGGCCTGCTGCCTGTTCTTAGGGAAAACAATGAGTAATTCCCAGAAAATAAACATTATCAGTTTACAAAAGGTATCTGCTTATCATAGATGACTTGGTTACCAAAAATTCTCTCAAAGAAAAATATTTCAAATGTTGCCAAGATATCTGCTTTACCTGAATAATCTGGTGTACCAGAAATTCCACCAAAAATAAAAATTACAAGTGTACCAATGGTATCTGTTTGTCCCAGATTACATGGTGTACCAGTAATTCCATAAAAACAAGGGCAACACCTAAAATTTGACCCGGTGACCTTGACCTTTGATCTATGACCTTGAATAGGGTTCCAGATTCTCTTAAGGACTAAGTATGTACCAAGTTTGGTCAAAATCCATTGAAGGATGTAGATTCTAGTGTTCACAAGGATGTTACGCGGTAAAAATTTGACCCGGTGACCTTGACCTTTGACCTTGAAAATCAATAGGGTTTCAGATTCTCTTAAGGACTAATTATGTACCAAGTTTGGTCAAAATCCATTGAAGGATGTTGATTCTAGAGTGTTCACAAGGATGTTACGCAGTAAATATTTTACCCGGTGACCTTGACCTTAGACCTTGAAAATCAATTGCTTTCAGATTCTCTTAAGGACTAAGTATGTAACAAGTTTGGTCAAAATTCATTGAAGGATGTTGATTCTAGAGTGTTCACAAGGATGTTACGGAAGGACGGACGGATGGTAGCGTTACTATATCCCTTCGAAACTTCGTAGGCGAGGGGATAATAAGCATAGCACAGATATTTGCAGAAAAAATCAATTAAAATTTGAACCCTATTTAAAACACATTGTATTTCTTCTACACAGTATGAAGTATATACATGTAAAGATAGACAATTTTCTATTACAACTAGAAGGTGTAACTAGTAATTAAATCAATACATTTATATTTACTAAGGGGCTATCATGGTCGTGATCGTCTGGTAGTTGGATTTACAACTACCTTTGCAATCAGTGCCTATCACCACTGAAGTTGTGGGTTCGAATCCCGCTCAGGCGAGGTGCACTTGATACAACATTATGAGATAAAGTTTGTCAGTGATTTGCAACAGATCGGTGGTTTTCTCCGGTTTCCTCCACCAATAAAACTGACTGCCATGATATAACTGAAATATTGTTGAAAGTGGGCTTAAACACCCTAACCCTATATTTACTATTTCATGTTCAATATTGATTTGATCAAATTGATGACCTATTGTTCTGGTATCTCATGAAGAACATTGATTTCTTTAGATGTTTATGACTAATTGATATTAAATCTGTTAAATGTATTAATTATGATTTATTTGTGTCCTAACAGTAATTGCCCACTGTTTAAACTTTCTTTTCATGATATATTTCTATGGTACTTACAGATTCTCCTCTCTCTCCAGGTGCTCCTAGCATTCCATCTTTACCAGAAAGACCCTGTAAAGTAAGATATAGACATTGGTAACTACAATACCGGGTGATAATAATGGTACAACTAAATTTGTATCATGTTACCATTGAGAGCCCCAATATGGATAAAATTTCAATTTCAATATTTGTCATTACAAAAGAGTGAAATATATTTTTATTCAAATTAAATCCATTTTTTTTTTTTTTTTACAATTTTTTCTTTAACAAAGGAAGCATAACATTTCAACTGGATTCAAATCATATAATCTTGAATTTGTATTCAATGGTGGCCATCTTGCATTTGTGGTCGGCACAAAATATAATTCTGTACATGATCATTTATCAACAGCTGTACAGTTTCTAAGAAGGTATCTTAACTGCCACGATATAACTGAAATATTGTTGAAAGTGGCATTAAACACCATAAACCTAAACCTATTTTAATTTATTCCTTTAAGGTCCTATGATAAATTATGTTCTACAATGGCAGCCATCTTGGAAAAATGTTTATATAAAAACACATGAACTTTATAGAAGACCATCTAATGAACACTCCTACCAAGTTTGCTCTCAAATGATTTATTGGTTTCAGAGAAGATGAAAATGTGAAAAATTAATGAAATGATGACGACAGAAACAAAATGTGGACAATAGCTCATGTAGCCCTTTCGACCAGGTAAGCTAAAAATAAGTATAATCTACTTACTGGAGGACCCAATGGGCCCATCAGACCTGGTGCTCCTGGTGGTCCTTGAATACCCTGTTCTCCTTGGAATCCTGGTGGTCCAGCATTACCAGAATCTCCTTTTGGTCCCATTGGGCCCGGTGGACCTTGTTTTCCTCTTTCTCCTGGTGCTCCCTGATTAGATAAATATAAAAAAATAAAACTATTTAACAATATTTTCTATCCTGTAATTTATTTCGTCACAATAAAATGCCAGTTGAGGTTTGAAGAATAATCTTCTTAAAAATAGCATATTAATTTGTATATAAACACATGTACGTTCTTTAAATACAAATTATTTCAATTATTCCTTATAATTTAATTTTTACAACAAAATTTAATGATTCCTCGATTTTAATTACGATTATAATGGGACTATTTGAATTTATCGTTGGCGGATGAACACGTTGGTGATGTCACAATAACAACCCAGGTTATCGAGTATAACCAAAATTTTCTTCAGGCGGATTAGCCAATAAGATTGAAATATTCAAATCAAATTAAATTATATAAGGTATAATTGTATTTTAATTCTATGCAGAAATGTTACTTTTGAAACCTGTAATTTTTCATGACAACTTTTTTTTATAACTGAAAGGTTTTAACAATATTTATAATATTAAAATGTCTACTTGATACCACCTTATATTATAAAATTTTCCCGTAATTTACAAAACATTGGTGGATTTCTTTAAATATATTAAACTGATTTCCTCCACCAAAAAAACTGACCTCCACGATTAAATGATGAATTTTGAAATTGATTGAGCGAGTGATTGTTGCTTAACGTCCAGAGAGCAATTTTCAGTGAGAACAAGCTATATTTCCATTTAATGATGATGATGTTGCTTTCTAGTAGACCAACAAGCTTTTGGCTTTTAATACTAATAGTTCACTGAAACAACAGTTCACTGGTAGACATAACGCTCCACTCAGACACATTATCATGATTCCATACCAACCAGTCTTTGATTTTACTCTTTAATGCTGCCCACTTTGCAGAGAAGAGGAAAATACCAATTCTTAGTAAGATCTTTAACTCGACCAGAGTTTGACCCCATGATCTACCCCGACCAGAGCTTGAACCCATGATCTACTGTGATCAGGGCCAGGACATTAATTATTACACTACTGATGCTGCAAGGTCAGAAATTGTAGATAAAAACATTAATCAAACCACTGTCGGAATTCTTTTCTAATATTTTTAAAATATAATGATGAAGTAAAAATTGTACCTGTGGTCCACCGTCTCCACGATCTCCAGATGGGCCTGGCTTTCCCTAAAAATGTAAATATACAAAAAATCTTATTATCATATCAACTTGATACAAAAAAAAAACATGTTTAGTATGTAAAAAAAATCACAATAAACTAGAGACTATAGACAATACTTTGTTTTAAATATAAATAGAATAACAGAACACCCTCGATACAACACCACCTTTTCAGCCAAGCTATAATATGACGATAAGCTACGCTGGCAATATATTGCAGAAGACATTTACATATAAACTCCATGATATTTTGAAAGTTGGACTTTTGAATTTTATGGTGCTAAGTGAGGGATGCAGATTATTGAGGGGCGGTATTACAGAAATTGGAAAAGACAAGAAGTTTTTCAAGATATAATAAACAAAAATAAACTTAAGGCACCAGCATAACTGTTGGTTGGAGTTGAGGGATTTTCTTATGGTTCTTAGTTCAAAAGATATAAACAAATAACCCAATTCTGTACCTCTTTCTATTTTGGCATTTGTTAGAAGAGAGTTTTCCAAATTATGTCATCATTATTTATTGCAGTAGGTCATGCATAATTAAGAAATAATTCATGGCAGCCGTAGATTTGTGCTCATTTAACCATGGGTTGGGGATTTTTATTCGATTATATTTTTGTTTCCAATCGATAATTTGAGTGTGCAGGTGCTAAAGGTAGATATATACCGACATATACTGGTTGACGATATATAGGCCGTCATATTAGAATTAGTGATATTAGTATAATGGGTACGCTCCTATACCTAGAGTTATAGGATCCATAGAAGGTTCATAACCACCCTCTGCTAACTGGGTTAGTGGAGATCTCCTTTAGCTCAGTTGGTAGAGAGGTGGCTTACAATGTGAGAGGGGTCAAAATCGAATCCCCTTGATGACATCACATTTTTCAGAGATAACTTATGTTCTACAATTACAAAAGCACGAATTTCAACCATTACATGTCATATAACGTCTAATCTTCATATTTTCTATGCTTAAACTTATCATTTCACTGCAACAACAAAAAATGATGGAGGAAAATAACTGAAAATTGCAAACTATTGTCATAAAATTTACTGTATGCCTTTCACATGCATTGTAAAAAAAACATAAGGGATACAGGTAAATAATTGCAAATAAAGTCAGTAAAAACATCCATGATAAAGTTAATATCGTCTATTACAACAACAAAAAACCCTCCAAAAACTTACAAGTTTTCCTCTTGAACCTCTTCTTCCTCTTCTCCCATGACGACCACTTGGACCCTATATAATAAAACATATACAATGTACTCGTTTTAAATTGGTAAATACATACATTTGAAACTCTTACCAGTAAATCTACATCACGTGCTAGTCAAATATACAGCACAGTCAAACATGCCTAGACAGTCACCTTGAATTTGCTTCACCTGCTGTAAACGGCCACTTTAAAACTCTCTAAACTTGATTTTTACTCATACAGGCATTACCTTTCTAACCTTAGGTCAACAGTCATACAAAAATTATCACATTTTATCAGTTTAATGGTATTAAACAGTCAAGTTTTCATTCCAGACTTGAAACAATAATGAATAATTAACTTTCCAGTACAAATATGGAGAATAAAGCTAACTACAAACATGAACCAATCTTCTGTCGACTTCTAACTATCCCAGCTACAAACATGAACCAATCTTCTGTCGATCTCTAACTATTCCAGCTACAAACATGAACCAATCTTTTGTCAACCTCTAACTATCCCAGCTACAAACATGAACCAATCTTCTGTCGACTTCTAACTATCCCAGCTACAAACATGAACCAATCTTCTGTCGACCTGTAACTATCCCAGCTACAAACATAACCAATCTTCTGTCGACCTGTAACTATCCCAGCTACAAACATAACCAATCTTCTGTTGACCTCTAACTATCCCAACTACAAACATGAACCAATCTTCTGTCGACCTCTAACTATCCCAGCTACAAACATGAACCAATCTTCTGTCGACCTCTAGCTATCCTAGCTACAAACATGAACCAATCTTCTGTCAACCTCTAACTATCCCAGCTACAAACATGAACCAATCTTCTGTCAACCTCTAACTATCCCAGCTACAAACATGAACCAATCTTCTGTCGACCTCTAGCTATCCCAACTACAAACATGAACCAATCTTCTGTCGACCTCTAGCTATCCCAATTACAAACATGAACCAATCTTCTGTCGATCTCTAGCTATCCTCAGACCTGATTTTACAAGGATAACAAAAAAGCAGAAATCGGCAATCGGAAGTATTGAATATACTATAAAAAAGGAATCGTAATGGTAAAATCCGGAATAAAAAAAGCCGAATTCCTCTTTAAAGCAGACTAAAATCAGGTCTGTATCCCAGTCAAGTTTGATTTAATTAGAATCAGTGGTTTTAGAGGAGAAGATTCAATATGAAAAATTTATGACATAAAAAATGTGTACTTTTCCCTAGAATTGAAACCCACAAATGTTGGTTTTATTGATGAAATAACTATATTTCTCATTTTTACAATGTTTATAAAGATTACCTTTTGTCCTGGTGGGCCTGGGTATCCTGAAAGTCCTGGCATTCCTTGTCGGCCCTGAAATATTTTATATATAATCACTATAGGGTATATTATATCATACTGGTCACAAGATTAACTTAAAAAATATTCAAGTCCTCACTCCATTCCCCCTCCCCTCCCCAAATCAAGTAAAATGAAGCTGCAGATGTGGTTCGGTGATGTAACTTACCACAGTGAGAACTTTTTTGACATCTTTAGGCCTCTTGTTTAAAAAAACAAAAAACAAGTAGGGATAGATTCACCAAAATTGATTCAAACCTTTATTTTGTGCTTAAAATCATTGTGTAAAAACTTGCAGTCATATAAAACCACTACATTTATAAATAGAAATAATATAAAAACCACTACATTTATAAATAGAAATAAAGGAATCTTAGAGAGTCAGATCAACAGTTTGTTTGGCTTAAAACAAAAACAAAACAAGGGCAACGCAAAGCGTGGCGTATCCCCTTGCCTAAAAATTTGACCTGGTGACCTTGACATTTGACCTATGACCTTGAAAATCAATAGGGTTCCAGATTCTCTTAAGGACTAATTATGTACCAAGCTTGGTCAAAATCCATCGAAGGATGTTATGGAAGGACGGACGGAAGCGTTACTATATCCCTTCGCAACTTCGTTAGTCAGGGAATAAAAATTTCATATCTTCTGTTTCAGTTTAGGCTTAAATCTGATACATCTAAATATCAATATATTACCTTTTCTCCCTGTCCACCTTGTTCTCCTACTTCACCTCTTGGTCCTGGGTCACCCTGTAATGTACACATTATTTCTTATTAAGTAGGAATTCTATAATAAATTCTGCCATATTTTATAGTTTTTAACTATAAAAGGGATTTCCATTTTTTTTTCCATTAATTTATTTCAAATAATCACAGTATAACTACTCTAGCTTGCATTCAGAATATAAAAAATAAATCACTCGTAAACGAAAAGTGCAGTAATTCTAGATTGCATGTTAATGCTTGAGTGAATTACCGTCATTGTTCAGTTATGAGTGATATATTTTTGATATTTGGAATTTAAGAGTAGTTATATTGTTTATTACATAGATTTTTACTCTTTTACTAGGGCTAACAAGACGTTTAAAATAGGGAATTCTTGTTCATTGTCAGACCCTTTCATGATATTTTCGATTGTGATGACGTTGGTACGGTAATGTCATGCAGTGAAATACACGTTTTTACTTTATTTGGTGAAATACCAGTTTTTCATTCACTTAGAAATCTCAGTATTTCACAGTCATCTATGTAATAACAAACCTTTTAAAAGATACAATCTATATACCGTATAAAGAGTAAGCATATAAAATATTACACTCTACATTTCACTGATTTTATTAAGCAATCTTGCAATGAATTGCAGCAGCTACATATCATGGCTGCAATCTTTACCTGGTCCTCGAAATGGAAATTTGAATTTATGGGTCCGAATCAAATTCATGAATTTATTTCAATATATTATATAGTTCTAAATAAAAACTGGAAAATTTACTGATCCAAACAAAATTTTACTGGTTTTGGGACAGACTTCAAATAAAATCGGCAAGTAGGACATTTCTGTTAATTTAACCTGTATAAACTGAACACCTGTCTATTCCATGCACACAAATTTGTCCCAAGGAAGTTAGGTTTAGACATGTTTCACTGTACATAAAAATGAGTTATCTACCTTTGTTCCTTCAATACCCTCTAATCCCATTGGTCCATACATTCCTTTAATTCCTTTGCCTCCCTTGTATCCATAATCTCCTTTAAATCCATCCATACCAGTAATTCCCTATAAAAATAAATATATTTTTCATAATCTTTCCATTGGCCATGTAAATCTTGTTATTTGCTCTGATATTTTGATTACCTTGCTATTGGCCCTGATATTCTGATAATCTTGCTACTGACCCCGATAATGTTCTTATTAGCCATGTAAATCTTGCTATTTGTCCAGATATTTTGATAATCTCTCTATTGGCTCTGCTAAACTTCTATTTGCCCTGATATTTCAATAACCTTTCTATTGTTCCCATTATTCGGATAATCATTTTTGATGGAGCTGTTAATCTTGCTATTTGCCTTGATATTCTGATAATCTTGCTATTGGCCCTGATATTTCAATAATTTCTCTATTTGCCCTGTTATTTTGATAATCTTTCTATTGGCCCTGTTATTTCAATAATTCTTCTATTGGTCCTGATATTTACCTGGTCACCTTTCATTCCAGGTTGACCTGTGTTTCCACTGTCTCCCTACAAATAAACAAATTTTTAATAAAGAATGTATCATTAATCAAATTATAGTCTTTAATAAAGAATGTATCATTAGTCACATTATATTCTTCATTCAACCAGAAAAATCTCAATATTTCACAGATATCTTTATAATAATTGTTGTTAATTTGTAACTGATCGCTGCATGGTGAAATGTATAATAAAAAAATTCCACAAATACAGTGACCGAGTGATTGTTGTTTAACCCGGACGTAGCAATTTTTCAGATATTTTATGGTGAGAAATTAATTTTCAATGAGATGATGATAAGGTCAGCTTTGTACTGAACCAACACGCTTAGTTGGATTTTTATAGTGCTAGCCCACTGAAACAAGTCTGTGGATAGACATATCGCCTCACTCCGACACATTATCCTGATTCCGAGCCAACCAGTCTTTGCTCTTTCTCCTTAATGTGGCATGCTTAGTGGAGAAGCAACAAATACCAATTTTATAGCCTTTGGTTTGACCCGATCTGGGCTCGTACCCACAAATAAAGAGTGCATGGCAGAATGTTTTTTTTAAATACAATTCTGGATATGGAGTATACATGATAGAATATTTCATATTCCACTCCTCCTTTCATCATTTTGATGTAGTTTTCTTTCACTAAAACAATTTTCATTTATTTGTTGACTCAATTCCATTCAAGTCAGACGATTCCTAGTGGCACAGACATAAAATAATATATACCATTAAAAAAGATTGTAACAAAATCTACCTTAGTTCCTCTAGGTCCTGGATAACCAATGATTCCCTGCATTCCTAGTGATCCCTGAAAAACAATGAAAATGTTAGATAAGAAACACAAATGTAACAGTAAAACTTGGTTAACAAATCCAAATGTAACATAACTGAATGTGGTGTCGTGGTAAAAGTACCCACTCTCGTTTGTCACGTTTACTATCAATCTATTACAGTAAAACAAACACAAATGTTACATGACTGAATGTGGTGTCATGGTAAAAGTACCCACTCTCGTTTGTCACGTTTACTATCAATCTATTACAGTAAAACAAACACAAATGTTACATGACTGAATGTGGTGTCGTGGTAAAAGTACCCACTCTCGTTTGTCACGTTTACTATCAATCTATTACAGTAAAACAAACACAAATGTTACATGACTGAATGTGGTGTCGTGGTAAAAGTACCCACTCTCGTTTGTCACATTTACTATCAATCTATTACAGTAAAACTTAAGTTAACAAATCCAAATGTAACATAACTGTATGTGGTGTGGTGCTAAAAGTACCTGCACTCACATGTCAAGTTTATCTTTAATTCATATTTGGAGTCTGTCAATTTGGGAAATAGCATTGATATGTGGATGCTCATAAAATACCAGGACACCATAACAAATATGAACTATTTCTATCTTAAGATAAAAGCCTTGTAGCTTACACCTCTATTAATGTTGTGGGCTTAAAATCTAGAAATTTAGACCATTTCCAGGATTTTTTTTTTTCAATAATAGCAATCATCTTGGATATTAATATAGAGTCCCATTTAGTTTCATTTGGTTTAAAATGTGAAAAAGTAAAGATTATGACAAATATTGCATCATGGGAAAAATCTCACATGGTTTTCATCCATGTGACCTAAAACGCTGTTCCTATCTTGACTATTTTTATCACAGCATAACATTCAGGTTTGGTATTTGTATTTAATACCAATATATAACTATAGTATTATCTATAACTGACCCCATCTCCTTTCAGTCCAGATTCACCAGCTCTTCCTGGTAATCCCTGGAAAAAAGCAAATGTTCAAATACAATAAATTACATATTTTTTTTCTTATAATTCCAAATTTAGCATTTTTCCAATTCTATGGCAAGTGTATAGAATTGACTTCATATTTTTCCATTGCAACCAGTCAATTCAAAAATACAAATGCATTTATCAGTAAATAAATGCTGTTAACTGAACCTTATTTCTAATTAGTTAAATTTCTATTTTTAATCATGGCTGCCATCTTAGATGCAGGTAAGGTGTTTGGAACTTAATAGGTTTCATTAGGTCCAGTAGGAACAATTTTTGCACAGACGTGGGTCTTATTTCTAAGGGTCTTGTAGTTGAGGATATTAATTTATAATATTTATTAAATTTGCTCATGCCACGAAATAGCTGAAATACTGCTAAAGTTGGCGCTAAACACCAATCTACAATTCAATCACAGACATGGAGAGGACACAATATAACTTTTTAACTACATAAATATCATTTTTACCACCATTTATTCCACTCTGTGGAACAGAGAACGTAACTGGTCCCCTATTACTACATTACGTTATAACCTCTGTCACCAGTCAAAACTAAGCTCCTCCCATTAATTGTCGGACTAAAAATGTATGTCATTTGACTGGACTAATGTGCCGTCTGCTTATGAAGTTTTTAAACAAAGACAAAGTAAGAAAGTATGGTTTCTCCATCATGAGTGATTTCTCTCATAGCGTTAACCAACGGCATGGCGGAGGTAATAGTGGTTGATGTAAGATACCCAGAATCCTTTGCTATGAGATTGCATTTATTCCTGATTAATAGCATTGTGCCATTAGAATTTCAAGTGAAGTCACATGACAAAAGGACCATCTCAGGATAGAATAAAGATGAATCAACAGTCTTCGGCCAAGTGAAAATTATGAAAGAATTTGTTTGAATAAATATAATTTTTTTTCTAAATTTAGCCTTCGGGGAAGTAGGAGAACAAAATTAAAGCAAAGACTAACCAACTATTCTGTATTAAAGATAAATTCTTCTTCATATAGTCCAATATACTTACCGGTGGTCCAAGTGGGCCAGGTAATCCTGGCAGTCCTGGTTTACCTACTGGTCCTGAGATACCTGGTGGTCCTAATGGCCCTGGGGGTCCTGGTGGGCCCTGCAAACATAGCATGAAATTCTTTTAATCATATGAACAACAGTAAAATCTCAAGTATGAAATGCTTGTATGAAGAACAGTAAAATCCTAAGGACAATGGGCACAGTTTTTAATTCTTTAAAAAATTAAATACATTTGCATACAAAAAAATTTGAAAAACATAATAAATTGGTGTCTAAAATATACTGTAGAACCATTTTACATGCTAAAAATAAATGTTCTTACTCATCTTTTCTTATTCAGTCAGTAAAAAAATCCAACTTTATTCAAAAGACTGAGTTTTATGATTATGGTTCATGTAAGATGAGTAAGTTTGTAGATAATGGAAAATTAGTATACTTACAGTGGGTCCAGGAGCTCCTGAATTTCCTGGTGCACCGGGGGCTCCAACTGTACCCTGAAATAAATATCAATAGAGTGTTTAATATGTTGTATTAATACGGTTGTTTCGAATCATGTCAATTCCGACCACGTTCCGTCTTTTTCGCTTCTCGACGTCTGAACAAATCGGCAGGCGACGTCCGGTGTTTACGCTATTACTGTGACAACGTCAGCATATCATAGTCGTAGATGCGGTAGATTATAAGTAATTGTAATATGGAGACGCCAAGGAAACCGCTGAATAAATACTGGTGTTCAGTACCCCACTATCTGTCTTATATAAGAAATATATACATAAAGGCAGATCGTTTTCCTTTGATGATGCTGACAGCCGCAAATAAAGAAAGAAAACAAATTTAATTTGAAAGAAGTATTTGACTCTGCATTGAAGTCTTTGATACAAATAAAATAATTTAATTGATATCTGTCTTTTACAGAAAATGTTAAGATTTTTTGAGCTTGAGGATCGAACGTTAAAACGGCACATACAACCGTATTCTGTAGCATCCTGAATACACATGAAATATTTGTCCTTGAATGTTAATCAATCAATCAATGATGTAATGCTACACATACAACTTGTGAATATCAAGAAAAGTTTGAAAGTACTAAATAGGGTAATTAGAAGTCGTAATTCAATGAAGGACAGACAATACAATGCTAAAAATAAAAAGGACAAAATGACAAACAATGATGTACAAAACATTACACAGAATACTACAGGACAGTAAAGATTGTAACTTCTGTATGTACATTTTCATGTCAATAAGTTCCTGTAGCGTTTGACTATAGATTTAAACAAGTCATACATAGGTTGTTATTCATGGGGAAAACAATTGTTTTCTCTATGCCATAATTAATGCATTACACTCAAACCTGCCCATACAGTCACCTCTAATAAGCAGTCACATACATATTAAAGGTCACCTTTTTCTTGTCATGTCATAGAAAATTTCATATGAATTCAACTTCTTCTAACAGGTCATCTGACTTATTTTTTCTTTGTCTCAAAGGTAATCTTTAAATACCGGGTTTTAATGTATTTATATGAAACGATATATGCATTTTTTGTTTGTTTTTTTTTTTATTGTAAGTTGATTTCGAAAAAGCTTTAGATTCTATTAATAAGAAATATTTACGAAGTTTAGATAAGATATTTTGATACTTACCTCGTTTCCTTTAGGTCCATTTGGTCCTTCAGTTCCTGGTATACCCTGAAAATATAAATTAAACATATTTAAAGGACCTTTTTATTTGATTAATTCTTTGGTCTGTAGGAATCTTATTATCAAGAGGAGGTTGTTGGTAACTATATCCTACTAATACCTCCAAATTCTATGGGGACATAGATTAGTAAAATGCAATCGACCCCAAGGAGGATTTCTTCTAATTCTATAATCATCAATTTTCCTATAAATTAACTTAGATATTTAAGGGGGTATGATGTTTAACATCACTTTCACCAATACTTCAGATATACCATGGCGTTTGAATGTTTTTGTCAGCAGAAAATAAAAGGTTAAACAGGCAGGTAAATTACATTCCCTTTTAAAGCAGAGCACCAGTTCAATCCAAATTGTATTTTATAAATATCTATCCTGCAATCATTACAGGGATATGCATAAACCTTATCTTTATACATACTCTATGTATAAAGCTCTCCAGGTACCTGATTTATGTACAGTGAATGTAATAGTATAGCAGAAATGGGAAAAAGAGCATACTCTTCGAACACGTCTGCTCTTTTAAGCAAATTTTTGAAGTTGTTTTAAAGAATAGTAAGCCTATGTTTGTATCCATATTGTATTTCAAAAGTATTTATGTATTCTTTCCTACTTACTGGAGGTCCCATTGGTCCACCTCTTCCTCTAGGTCCAATAAATCCTCTTGGTCCCTAAAATATAATACAAACAAAATTAAAGTCAATCAAGTGTGAAGCAAGTCAATGTTAATTTGATGTTGCAGTTTAAAAATGCTCTCAAAACCTGTGTTATATTTTTCTCAAGTTAACATTCAACATTTTTTTTTTTTTTTTTTACAAATTTCTCTTTTATGTTCTACCGTATACGTTTTTTCACCTATTTGTTTGTTTATATATATTTTTTGGGGTGTTTTATTTGCAAATTTCTCTTTTTAAAGTTGTTTTTTAAACACAAAAAATTTAAAAGAACTAAATTTTGCTGTAAACAATTTACTAGGTATACAGCTATTACCTAGTATCCGTTGTTGTTAATTATATTTGATGACCTAACGTCTGAGATATTAAATTATATACACCAAGTAACACCGAAACGACAAAGATGACCAAATGTAGTGTTTATGTAGAAGTAAAGAGTACCACTCAACTGAAGGCCAAGTACCATTTCACACTCATTTTAGGATATTAGATATTCCTACTGTTGAAGAGCCTACTGTGACCGTGAAATGCAAAACAGCAACGAAAGCACTGTTCCTTTACTTGATTTTGTGTCCGAGTATAATGTTGGATAGTTTCTCATGTTCATTTACACATCCATATCCTTTCTTACTACAAACTGCTCCTTTACTTTAATTAATGTCTAAGTGTAAAATTTGATAGTCTCTCATTTTCATTTACATCTATATCCTTTCTTTCTACCTGAAGTTAGTATGCATGATTGAACTTCTTTGTTCATTCAACCATATCATCCATTAAAATCTATTTTGGTTAATTGGACCTGTAATGTTTACTTCATCATTCAAATTTCAAAATAACTTTTAAAAACTTACCATATCTCCTGGTGGTCCCCTTTGACCTCCTTCACCAGAGTCTCCCTTGAATCATAAAATAAAACAAAAATTATATCATTACCAAGTCCCATGCACAAGATCATTACAATGAAGAGCTACGGTTATGGTGTTTAATGCCACTTTCAACAATATTTCAGTTATATTGTTATGGCCAGTCTTATCGATGGAGGTAACCGGAGTACCAGAAGAAAACCACCAACCTGTTGCAAGTCACTGACAAACTTTATCACATAATGCAGTATCCAGTAAATCGGCTTGAGTGGGATTCGAAATCAAAACATTAGTGTTGATGGGCACTGATTGCATAAGTAGTTGTAAATTCAACTACCATACAATCACGACCATTGACGGCACCTTACAATGAAAGAGCAGAAATTATATAAAAGGATTGAAATAAACTTGTGTATAGAAATGATCAAATCATCTTAAAACAGTTTTTTAACATACTAATTCATTGATCCATTTCTGTGTATTGGGGAATCAAGATAAAGAGAATTGACTATTTTCATTTCCAACAAAGAATAGCCGAGTCAAAAAAACGCAACCATTTTTCCTGTTAGACATGATGTGTATAAACATTTTGTTATATTACCTGAGATCCTTCAGGTCCAACAGGTCCTTGTTCTCCTGATGGTCCAAGTAGACCCTGAAATAAACAAATAAAACATTAGATTCTGAAACAAAAAAATAAAATAGTACTCGAAGGGACTGTCAAGATGTGTTTGAGTTATCGGAAGTTCGAGCCACCGAAGTTCCGTAATTTCAGAGAGAAAAATCTGGTTCTGGCTCGGCAGTTTCATTACGCTATGATAAACTGATGTACAGTACAGTGGGTTTAAGTCATAAAAATTTTTGACTGTTCGAGAAATTAGGGTTTATTTGAAAAGGAATTAACAGTTTGAGCGATCCATGGTGTAATCCATTTGAACCATCCGAGTTTGAGCTAACGAAGTTCAACTGTAATTCATTATACAGATAATATAGAAATCATTCTGACTTCTATCTATCTATCTATCAATTTCCGTCTCCAGCTGCCGAAAAAATGATTATTTTAGATTATATAGTATTTGCCAAAGGGAGATAATTATATTTCAAATCTTCAGACAATCAATCAATGTTAATTATAAATAGAACGAGGGAAAAAAGTGTTGCACTACAATTCTAATGACTGGTTATATTTATTTTACTTCTGTATGGCAACCCCAGGGCTTTCAATATTTATCAAGTCTACCAGTACTTCACTATTTACAGGCAGGACTTTTTTTTTTAATTAAAATTAGAAAAATTTTCATGAATATCTTATGCAACCCTCTTTAAAATCAGGAGGTACCAAAGACCATTTTAGGTGGGTAAAAGTACTCATTGAAAGGCCTGGAAACCCCCATAGAGTTCATTATTATACATTTTTTCCATAAAGGTTATGTTTCTCATGGGAGAAAGGTACTATTGGCCAATTAAACTTCCAAAAGGGAAAACCCCAAAATAACTTTTGGATGTTGCAGTATAATTCACAGGCAAAAATGTGGGGAAAATTGAGGGGGGTAGGGTTAGAGTTATGGTGTTTAACTCCACTTTCAACAATATTTCAGCTATATCATGGCGGTCATTTTTATTGGTGGAGGAAACCAGAGTACCCGGAGAAAAGCACTGACCTGCTGCAAGTCAGTGACAAACTTTATCACCTAATGTTGTATTGAGTACACCTCGCCATGAGCGAGATTCAAACTCAAGTGGTAGTGGTGATAGGCAGTGATTACACAGGTAGTTTTAAATCCAACTACCATATGATCACAACCAGGACGGCCTTGGAGAACATTTATCTTGAAGATTTGAATATCTTTTACTGTGAAGAACTTCTTATTCTTTTGACTTCATTCAGCTGCAATCCACTCAGGAATAGACACAATTTGTGTGACTATAGGATCATGTTGATCTTCAACTCTCCTTAGAAATTTCTTGATGAAGATCAAGATTATTCTCCATCAGTAATCCACAGATACCAACATGTATGCAGTTTAGAACCAACTGATTTGTTAATTATTTGTCAATTACAAATCTTCTCTTGATAAGTCTAATAAATAAATATTCTGAATTATTTCCCCTTGTTTTTCATAACTCTTTATTTAAAGATTAAAATGTAATTTAATCAAAGTCATCTAATATTCATTTTATAATGTTTATCTAAAAATAACTGATGAAATTATTATTCACATAAAATACATATTTTACAACATCTACTTACCCTGTCCCCCTTATGTCCATTTAGTCCTGGCATTCCATTATATCCAAGATCTCCCTGAAAAGATAGTGAAGTATAATTGTTACAAACAGCTCGCAATTACTGAACATAACTACAATACATAGCTTGTGTACACCACCATCATGTACCGGTCTATATCATTCTTTAACATCACTACCATATCAGTGTGTGAAACGAAATCTTATAGTATCATAGACCAATCTCTATTTTACATAGACCTCACTGTACATTATATACACAATTTTGAAAAATTTAACATAAACCAGCTTGATTTTACATAGACATTGTCTATAGATCTATCACTAATTGCCATATAATACGAAATTTAAACCTCACAATTAATGCTCAGGTCATAAAAATTTCACTGTAATTTAAGAATTACCTTGTCACCTGGTGGTCCCATTGATCCTCTCTCTCCATCACGTCCAACTCTTCCCTAAAATGGATGACAAAAATTGGAAAACGTAGAATAAAACAACAAAAAACAAACATAGATATCTAATTAAGTGCACACAGAATGTTTCAGAAATAACCTTCATCAGGTACGCTCATAGTCAAATGATAGAAAAGTGAAATAATCTAAATGTATTTGTGAGTAAGAAAACTAAAGGGCTTAAACCGGATAGCCTAAATCAACTAAGGTCACTTATATCTGAGGGACATTGACTTCAGTTTTAACAAGATGAACTGTGAGCTAATGCTCAATTATGATAGCCCTGCATATATGTTCAATGTGTATAAAAACCAACTAAGTCTGTAAACAGGAAGTAGGAATCTGACGGGTCCAAAAACGCTTCCCACAATATGGTATACCTATATGAAGCTTGTGACCAAATATCAGATTTCTGCCATCAATAGTTGCTGAGAAATATGTGACGAAAAATATCTTGGACAGACGGAAAGACAGAGGTAAAACAGTATAGAGTATACCCCCTTCCGGTGGAGCGGGTGTATAATGACAGAACCATCATGATAATGTAAGAAATGAAGAACATACATGTGATATATAAGACATCAAATGATGGATCCACAACAGCAGATCTTATGTGTGCAAAATGAGTGTGGACACAATATTATGCTTGTGTATGAACTGGGAAAGTTAAAAAGTAAGTTTCCACTCCCTAGCTATTACTTCCCCTGTTCTATCACTTTAACATTGTGATTGTTGTTTAAACGAGCAGTTTGTCAGCCATACATTTCTATGTGCGTTATAGACATGAACTAGCTTTTTTCAGGAGAATTTCAAGGTCAAAAAGGGGTGCACATAATGCACGAATATGCATTATTCAACACTAATGACGGTATATCAAGGCAACAAAGAAGAATGATAGATGTGATATGGTATATTAACAATGCTAAGTAAACTTCTACAAATTTACGACCTTTTAATTCAATAAACATGTATTTTATAATAAAACCAATTATACCATCTGGTTGTAAAAATACATTAACTCATTTGTGCTAAATTTGATGTTTGGTATCAAATTACAGTAACCCTAAGAAAAAAAAACTTACCCTTTTTCCAGTGTTGCCCTGTTGTCCTGGAGCTCCACGTCCACCTTGTGGTCCCTACAAGACAAAAATAGACATTAAATAATATTACTATGCTAGTAAGGATTACATCATAGTTAAAACTTCCGATGTTCTGTAACCGTCCATGGTAACACAGTCTTACAATTTTTGAAATGGGTAGGTAGATAGATAAATTATTCTCTTTCTTTCAAATGTCTGAAAAAAGCTTACATTAATGGAGAAAAAAAAAGAGCAAACATTTGTTTAAAATTCTAAATAAAATCATTACATTGGGATAATATAAATATATATTAATACATGGCCTTTTTCATATTGCCCTTGTTATCAGCATGAGACCTTGATATCGGATGATATCAGTCGAGGGCTGATGACAAGGGCAATATGATTAAGGCCATGTATTAATCTATTTATCACATATTTTGCCAGGGAAGATTATACAACGCCCGAGGGAAATATGACTATTTCGAGGGTGAAGAAATTTTCATATCTCCCTTACCGTTTTTAGGTACGTATAGAATGCGGTCTCATGCTTTAAAATGATAATTTGTAGGTGGGGTGCGTTTTATGCATAAGAGCAAGTATCAGACACCTTTTTTCAGGTCACACAGAGAGTTGCCGGTAGCATAGCTTCGAGTTCACAGACGGCAATATTCCCAATTATCGGTGAATTATTGTTCAAATAACATTAATTGTGTTCATTATATATGTGTTATTTAAAATAAAATTGTAAAAAAAATTATATTTATTGCTTTTTCATTGCCTTTTTGAAAGGTATGTAAATATTTTCGATGTTTGTCAATAACAATCCTTGTACATTGGTGTTGTTCGGAATTAATTGTCCATATGAATGCAGGAATCACTGTCAAATGTTTGCTATCAGAGGTGTGATATTTAACTTTTTTTCAATCTATTTTTTTCCTGGGGTGAAATTACCTGTGTTTGGGCATTGAACCTTTGTTTGAATTATCGATTTTTACAGCACTTCAGCAGTTGACAAGGTCAAGGACAGTATATTGTATAACAAGGTGTGAAAAGATAATTGAACTTACTGGGACACCTGTCAATATTATACATGTATAATATATTGTAGCAGTGGCACAATATGAGTACACTTCAAAAGAAATTATAATCTCTTTCTTTGATCAGGTCTTAATTAATGTTATTACTTTTGTATTGTTTTCACTTTATTTGAATCGATCGTAATTACTTCCTATTTTAAGCTTGACCCAAGCTTGCCTATCTTTGACCACATGAACGGTTCATTATTTGATGAATTAATACTGATTAAAGATTAAACATATCTACATATTTATTATTTAAAACAACCATAATTCACGTAAAGAACGACAAAAAAATCAACTGCTCCATCCGTATCATTTTCATTGCCGTTTTGAACTTGTTTTCAAATTAAACATTACCGATAAACTTCCTGCATTCACAAAACAGCTAATTTTCGCTTGCAAAATGTAGAATAATCGGTTTAAACTCTTTTAACAAAACTAATTTAACATTTCCCTGTCTAAAATTTATAAAAAATACATGGATTAACAAATACGTGATCTGTGGTAAGCAGTATTTTGCCGTTTCAACGAGGATTTCTGCCGTGAATTTTTTAATGAATTTCCTGCATTCTACAGATAGGAACTAGAATTTTCCTAGATTTTTTGGGGAGGAAAGGGGGTGCGTTCTATGAACCAGAGCGTTTAATAGACACAAAAAGACGGTATACAAGGGAAATGAATGTTTTATTCCACCAGGTCAACGTTTTGGTGAATTCTGAATAGTTTCTTTTAAACTTCCCTCTTGGTTTTGTGATTTTCTCCACAAAAAACTGACGAAAACACTTAACTGCAGCTGCAGTATTCTTTTTGGTATTAATTGAGTCCTTGTTTAATAAAAGTTTCTTCAATTTCATTGTCTGCCAAATGAAATCTTTTGGCCATCTTTGTTTACAAAATTATTATTTCGGAACATCTCTGGAGTTATCTTTACTAACATGAAATACTGTTATATGACCAAAGCGAGAAAACTTGCGTTAAATCTTGAGAATTTCGAGAAAAAAAATCGAGAGGGTTACACGATGCAATTTAGGAGGGTGACACGATGATTTGCCACATGTCATGTGGGCTGCTCTAGACCAATCAAATGATCTCATTACTAGAGTTAAATTTATATAGTGGAATAAAACATGTTATTGCCCTGGAGGCAAATAACACGTGGCAAATTATGCTTTTATTACACATGCAAATTCGGCCATATTTCAATAAAATATGTGATAATAAATAAATAAATGAATGAGTATATCCTGCATTTGCTCCATTGGTATGCGTTTGTGTATTACTATTTGTGAGTTAGGTGTATCGATTTTGCTTCTTTCTATGATATGTCTTGGATTTTGGAACTGTTTTTGTTTTTCATTTTGAATTGATTGGATATTTTTTTTTATATACGGTCATTTTCTGTGTGTTTCTAAAGCTGCATACAAATAAATTATATATTTACTGACAATAAACATATTATGCATTTATAATTTACAGCAATATCAGTAAGAAATTTAAGTAAAGTTAGTAAGTCACTGTAATATGGCGTTTATTGTGGTGGAAGTCTTGATAAAATCATGACGTTAGATACAAATTTGTGGATTGGACAGCTACAGCAAACATTTTATGGATGACATAATCAGTTTTATATATTGTACAGCAATAATAAAATAAATATGAGTTATGATATAACTCCTTTATGTGACCTCTGCTTACATTAGGTACTATAGAGATGCTAATGATTATTCATTACTAGTTATATAATATGTCACGTGGTTCATGCACGTCTTTACATAAAGTTTAATTACAACAGGCAACAGGTCATTAATTAAGTTTGGAGTTTATTTCAAGGAATATTTATCAGTTTAATCATAGTTATTGCTGTAGATCTAAGATGATCAGTTCGTCGTTTTTAGACATTTTTTTATATTCGGTGATATAAAGTTTCAGTAGGATGTGTTAAATGCAACTGTGTATCAATATTTTGTGTTCGATTGCATAATCAGATTGTGATAGCATATTG
>MJUT01040905.1:93799-109779 GCA_002080005.1 Gigantidas platifrons | reverse complement strand
AATCCAGTCTACCAGAAAATCCCTGTAAAATACAATAACAATATAATCCAGTCTACCAGAAAATCCCTGTAAAATACAATTACAATCAAATCCAAGTCACTTACACCTTTAACATAAAACATCAGATTCATTTTTCTCCATTTACTGTAGATTTCTTGACATCAGTTATTCATTAAAAACAGTTTAAATGCAGTTGAATCAAATGAAAGAGTGAGTGCTTGTTGATTAATTAACGCCTAGTGAGGAATGTTTCAGTTATATCATGGCCAGAACTAGTTACATGTCAATGAGAAATTGATGATGTTAGTTTTGTACTAGACCAACACACTTAGTTGGATTTTTATAGTGTTAGCTCACTGAAACAACATGTCACTCCACTCAGACATAGTATAATGTTCCGAGCCCACCAGTCTCTGCTGTTACTCCTAAATACTGCCTACTTAGGGGAAAAGCAGCAAAATTCAATTTTAGTCTTTCGTTTGACCCGATTGGGGCCCAAACCCGCAATCTACTGCACTCAAGGTAAGTATGGTAATCATTACACCAATGATGTGGTCTCAATTAAAAGAACATTAAGGGAACGACCATTTAACTTGAAGAGGGGGGTTATGGTTTTTTCCTAAAAAAATATTCTGATTCCCAGTGTTGCTGAAAAAAATATTCTGATTTTGGTGGAGGAAAAAAAAATAATCTGATTCAGAGTTTTTGTCATATAACCTAATATTAAATTCTGGAAAAAAAATTCGCAAAAAATTAATATTCTAACTCTCGTGTTGTCCGAAAAAAAAATTCTGAACAAAATAAAAAACCATAACCCCCCCCTGCAAGTTTAATGGTCGGTCCCTAATCAATAACCACAGTCAAACTTGTATCAACATCCAAGTGATCGATCATTTTACTATGAAGTAGCAGAATATTTATAATATCAACGGACAATATATTTACTTTGCGAGTTATTCAGGTTTACGTTTAGGTTTATGGTGTTGAATGCCACTTTCAACAATATATCAGCCATATCATGGCAGTCAGTTTTATTGGTGGAGGAAACCAGAGTACATGGAGAAAACACTGACTTGTTGCAAATCACTGACAAACTTTATCACATAATGTTGAATCAAGTACACCTCGCTTGAATGGGATTCGAACTCACCATGTTAGTGGTGATAGGCACTGATTGCATAGGTAGTTATAAATATATCTACCATATGATCACGACCACGAAAGTCCCTCATATTATAGGAATTTTACGTGTATCTAAATTGACTACTTACAGAATCTCCTTTTGGACCTTGCGGCCCTGGTGGGCCTCTTGGGCCAGGTGGTCCTGATGGTCCCTACAAAAAAAAAAAGATTTAACAGCATCAGATATAAGTGGTGTCATTAAGACTTCCTCAATGTCAAGGACAAACTTCCTCAATGTCAAGGACAAACTTACTCAATGCAAAGGACAATAGACATATTTTCTCTAGAACTACTATGTGCATAAAACAATTAAAACCGTTTTAATGTCAAGTTTCTTCAAAACATGCTAATAAAAATGTTCATGTTTGAAAACACAAACAAAATGTTAAGATATAAAATTACAAGGTACAATAATGTACACATTGATGACAGTATTTGTTAGATTATAAAAGTGGTAATGTATTTTATTGATAGAATCATACATGTTTTTTTTTGTTACATAAAAGATAAAATTGGGTTATTGATAAGTTATAAAAGTGGTTACAAAATTATTTTCTCATATTCACACTCATCTAATTACAGGGATGATTCCAAGCATTTCAGTAGTGGGTGGTACCAGGTATTTTTTTCTCACCCCTTGGATAAAGTAGTCCATTAATTTAGGTGAAAAAGATTTTTCTATCTTACCCCGGCTCCAGGGTAAGACAAGCTACACGTCGTTTTCCCCGCAAATTTGTTTTCCATTGTTGAATTAAATTGTCGATTTATAGTGTCTTGGGAGTATTTTAAATGTATTTCACAATAAAATACAATGTATTTTATAGATTGATTTTTTGATTTGATTTTTTGTGTTTAACACCACTTTCAACAATATTTCAGCTATATCATGGCGACCAGTTTTAGTGGTGGAGGAAGCCGGAGTACCCAGAGAGAACCACCGACCATGGGCAAGCAACTGGTAAACTTTATCACTTGCGGTTGCGAGTCGAGTGCAACCTTTTTTGTAATTTACAAAGCCGGGTGCGAACCCACACCGTATTGGTGATAGGCTTGTATGAGTTGTTAGATCCAGCGACCTAACTCATTGAGCCACCCGGGCCCCTTAATTTATAGATATATTATATAAATGCTACTACAACAGCGCACTCTATATTTTCTCAATGTAAACACATATTGACACGATAGAAAGAGATGAGAAAAAGGGGCAAACATTGTAAAAGGTGTAAGATTTTGTTATTGTAGAATCTATCACAAGTTTGTTAACTTTATTATTTTGAACCTCTTTAAAGCTGTAAAATGAAAATCTTGTTTTATTTTATTACGTGGCATTTTGGTCCTGTGATACGGTTCACAAATTAATGTGCAAAAAGTACACAAAAAGTAAACAAACATTGACACGGTAGAAAGGGGTGAGAAAAAGAGTCAAACACCATAAAAGGTGCAAGATAGTAAAATCTGTGACACCCTCGGGTAAAATTTAAATCTTACCCTCGGGTGTCACAGATTTTACTATCTTGCACCTCTCCAGGTGTTAGACCCTATATATCCACTGAAAAATTGTAACTGGTACCTCCTAATTTCAAAGACTTGCATAAGAAATTCATGAAAGATGCTAAGTCTTAAGAAAAAAGTACCACCTGTAAATAGTGAAGTACTGGTACACTTGAAAACTATTGGAAGACCTGGTGATTCTGGCAAGAATAAAATAACTGAAAATAAATTGAAAATAGCTGAAGCCATCTACATCGTCTTTCAAAAGATCCATTTTGACCTGTTCTAACTATGTCCTGTAACTATTAGCTTTTTATCTCAGAGGAAAATAGCTGAAATCAGTTAAAATCATCCATGTAATTATAACCTCATAGAAAACAGATAATTCTTGTGGATATTGATTACTTACATATCTATAGGCATAAGTCACTCCAGCTGCTCCATCATACTCCACTAACTATAAATAAACAAATATATTCTACTGTGAGCCAATGAGTGAATTATTGTTGTTATGCCAATTCAGCAATTTTTCAGCTATATCATGGCAAGAACAAGCTAAATTTCAATGAGACAAGCTAAATTTCAATGAGACAAGTTAAATTTTAGTGAAACAAGTTAAATAAGTTAACATGCTTAGTTGGATTTTTATAGTAAAATCTCATTGAAACAACAGCCTTTGGGTAGACAATTTGTTTCTCTCCGACACATTATCCCGATTCCAAGCCAACCAGTCTTTGCTCTTACTCCTTACTGCTGCATGCATAGTGGAGAAGTAACAAATACTGAGCATGCTAACCAATAGACCAAGCATATGGTTCATTCTACTGCAAAAATTGTCTAAATCAAACAGAATTCTGTATAGCATTGAATAAGGAAGCTTTAGTTAGGTTTTATTATGCATGTATAATCTTATCTTATGAAATTCTCTATAGATATGAAAATAATGTGAAAAACACAATTTGTTTCCCAGGGCAGATGTATTTTTCTGTTCTTGAGAGGAATAAAACGGGCTTGAATTTTTTTTATATGTTGTCATCAATTCGCTTCGTATGCATTGGGATTTTTGCAATTTAATTAAAAATATATATTTGTTAGATCTTTTTCTCTTTAAGGTGGGTAAAAGGGTCTCTTTCATGCCTTAGTTCAATGAAAACAGGATTTTTTTCCCCATAACCTGTTCAAAAATTTAATGTTGAAACAACTTGTAAATTTTCTATTAGCTATAAAATTATCATCTGATGTTTCACAAGGTTCAAATATCTACAAATTATGAGAAAATATATACTCAAATTTGTTGTCCTTTCCATTGCACTTGCTAAACTGGGCACCATTTTTCCCGTCACAAGGGAAATAACTCAAATAAATATAAAATTAAAGCTGTGTTTCCTTCTTTTTGTAGGGTTGTAGGTTAAGCTATGTATTTACAATACAGTTCTATAAGTGAATTATGGACAACTTGTAATCATTTTTTTTCAACTTACCAAACTGCCATCTTTTCCCACCAAGTATCCATCTTTATCATGAACTTGACCACCGACTACAAACTGTCCTCCGGTTTTCTTACCACCACCCATTATTGGCATACCCAATTCACCATCAACAAAAACTCCTCCTTCTTTTGTTCCACCTGGAAACACCATTCCTCCTTCAGTTTCTACCAATGGAAGTCCGGTGCTACCATCAACAAGGACGCCATCTTTCTTACCACCACCCATGATGACCATTCTGCCATCTTCTGTAGTGACGGTTGCTCCTTGCTCTGATTTAACTCCATTACCAGGACCAGCCATACATTCTGGACAGAATTCAATACAGTGTTTCATGGCATGGTCACCAGGTAAAAGTGCTAGATCTTGAACTAATCCCTGAAAAGATTAAAATAATCTTAAAAAAAAAAGAAATTACAATATTAGCCATCATTTCTTGTACGGTACTTGTGAAAGGTAATAAGTCTCTTCATTAAATCAATATAACCTAACCAAATAAACAAGAAATAAGTAATCGCAAAATACTGGGGTTTGGTTTGGTTTTATGGTGTTTAACACCACTTTCAACAATATTTCAGTTATATCGTGGCGGTCAGCTTTATTAGTGCCGGAGGAAACTGGAGGACCCGGAGAAAACCACCGACAAACTTCAACACATAATGTTGTACACCTCGCCTTGATCGAGGTTTGATCTAACAACATCAGTGGTGATAGGCAATGACTGCATAGGTAGTTGTAAATAATCACAAAATACTGAATATATGGACAAGCTTGATGACATCTATCAGGGGGAGATATCTACTTGTGGACAAGATAAGTTCATTTGAGAGAAAAAGGGAAAAAAACCCAGACAAATATGTTATTTTTTTTATACAAATAGTGGAACACCCTATCAGTTCCCCTCTCAGATAAATACTTTCCTTTAAACTGATTGACTGAATGCTAATTAAATAAAACCACATCAGAAATTGTTAGATTAATATTGGCCAATAAATTTAATGGTGGATGAAGCAGGAGTATACTAACAAACCCATAGTGTTGGAAAAAACTGATAATTTCACCAGAATTACCAAACTCCGTTCATTGGTGCAATGATAGAAACCTGTGTATATATGCAAGACTCAGATCGATGTCCAGATTCAAATCGACGTCCAATCCTCAAATCGGCATCCAATTCTCAAATCGACGTTCAATATGACGTCACTGAGGTATACTCCAAAATATGTCACACCTGTTAGGACATGGTTTTGAAACAATGATGGAGAAGGGACAAGACCAGATTCAGAGTACATTGTACATTCCTAACTTAACCTTAACCCTAAACCTAACCCTAAGCCTAACTTTAACCCTAACCTTAACCTTAACCCTAACCCTAACCCTAACCATATTCCTAACCCCAACACTAACCCTAACCCTCACCCTAAACTTAACCCTAAATAATATTAATGAATGGGAAAATGCTTTAAAAACACAAAACAAAACAACAACTTAAAGAAACAGACTAAAAAAAACACGCAAAACAAAACTGTCATTACAATTTTTGACGGCAAACTTTGATCGTACAAACGGACCTATTGTAGATATGCGAGTTTGGAAAGGATGCCGATTTGAGAATATTCTACAATTGGACTGTAATTTGAGATAATGACGTCAGTGGACGTCGATTTGAGTCCGGATGTCGATCTGAGTCTATCATATATAATACCTGAAAATACCTTAGATCACTACCTCATCACCATGGCAATACTTACACTGTATAAAGGTGAATCAAGTAAATCTCTGCCAATAAATACAAGACCTTCACGACTCATTGTGGTGGGAATAGTACGTTTCACTTTCTTTGGTTCAGCAGCATCACAATCTAACCATGCTGTTATTTCATGACCACTTACAAGTATGGCTACCCTATGCCAACTGAAAATAAAAAAATTTGTATGCATCTTTATTCTAGTTCAATATTTAAGTGAATGGCTCAAAACCTGTTAAGGGGGCCTGGGTGGCTCAATGAGTTAGGTCGTTGGATCTAATAACTCACATAAACCTATCACCAATACGGCGTGGGTTCGCGCCCGGCTTTGTAAATTACAAAAAAGGGTGCACTCGACTCGCAGCCGCAAGTGATAAAGTTTATCAGTTGCTTGCCCATGGTCGGTGGTTCTCTCCGGCTTCCTCCACCACTAAAACTGGTCGCCATGATATAGCTGAAATATTGTTGAAAGTGGCGTTAAAACACCAAATATAAAAATCAATCAATCAAAACCTGTTAATATACAACTACTAACAAAGAGATTTACAACTAAAGAGATAAATATATACTATCACTAACAAAGACATTTACAACTAAAGAGATAAATATATACTATCATTAACAAAGAGATTTACAACTAAAGAGATAAATATATACTATCACTAACAAAGAGATGTACAACTAAAGAGATAAATATATACTCTCACTAACAAAGAGATTTACAACTAAAGAGATAAATATATACTATCATTAACAAAGAGATTTACAACTAAAGAGATAAATATATACTATCATTAACAAAGAGATTTACAAATAAAGAGATAAATATATGCTATCAATGATCTGTTTTGCTACAGCAAGGTCAAAGCCTGAGATGGGAGATGCCATGAAAAGTCTGTTTTGAGCAAAACATTATCAAGGATAGTATACTTATAGAAGATTTGTCATGGGGATGTCAGTTATGTAAAAGTAATGTCTCAAATACAGAAATCAACGATCATTTTTTATATCATTCTTGTAGCTTGATAAAAGATATTATCATGTGCAAAGATCAAAGGGAAAATTTACAAATCAGAGTGGGGCTACTTTATATTTTTTGACAAATAATGTTAGAATGGTGAACGTGATAGTATGGTACCATTAGTTGGATTTATATCTTAGTTTATTTTACACATATTTATAATAATGTGTCTGACGTCAATGACTGTAATCTTGTAACCATATATTTCTCACCTATCATCATTTGTATTAAAATTAAATCTGACTGGCTTTGTATTCTTGATCGTATTGTCGCTGTATAGAAACATTGTCCGTAATCCAACGTATAAACCAATGATTTCTCTTGCCTCTTCAGCATTGTAGATGGTTAGTAAAGGAATTTTAAGCTTTTTCGTCCCTTGTGGAAGGTCCACCTTTTTCTGTTTGAATGTGGTTATTATCGTAAATGTCTCTGGAATACCCTCTGCAAAAAAAAATAAAATAAATAAATAAAGACAAATTGTAACTTGATATCTGAATACATCCACCGACAATTTTTAAATGTCTTACAGTTTGGTTTGGTTTATATCACTTATATTATGGCGGAGGAAACTGTAGAAAACCATAGATTTGCTGCAAGTCACTGTCAAACTTTATCACATAATGATGTAATGAGCACACCTCCCCATGAGTGGGATTTGATCTCACAACGTTAGTGGTGATAGGCACTGAATGCATAGGTAGTTGGAAATCCATACGATCATGACCATGATGGCCCCTTTCTTTTTGAGGAAAAAATAAACAAAATGACCTATAATAAAATTAGTGTCCATGGCACCCTAAAGTTTTTTATTGCAATTTTTGGACGTCCTATCCTTGCTCTGTATTACCTCATCAAAACAAAAACTTTTAACTTCCTACCTACCTACCCCCATTTTTTTTCAGGAATCAGGTTATCTAAATATTGTGAAATACTTAATTTTATTTGTGGGGTACTAATTTCTGAGGATTTCCTGGCTCATCCAATCTACAAATTTAATCTAGAATCCATTGAAGTAATATTTTCTTTTTATATTCATGTGAATAGAACTAAAAAATAACATAATTTCAATATTTTTTTTAGATCTTTAAAAATTCAGAATCTATGTATCATGAACCCATGAATATGCAAGTGTTGTTGCTTAATGCCAAATGAACCATTTTACAAATAAATCATGCTACATTCGATCAGATGATTATGATATCAGCTTTATACTAGACCAACATGCTGAGTTGGATTTTTATAGTGCTAATTCACTGAAACAATAGTCTAAGAGTAGATATTTCACTCCACTCTGACACATTATCCCGATTCCAAGCCAATCAGTCTTTGCTCTTCCTCCTTGATGCAGCTTACTTAGCGGAGCAGCAAATACAAATATTATAGTCCTTGGTTTGATCCAACCATGAATCCAAACTCTCAATAGACTACACTTAAAGCTAGCATGCTAACCAATATACCACCCGAGATCCTTTCAACTTGCCTAGATGAGTCCTGGACTCACCATAGTATTCAAATGTTTAATTCTTACACTTTGGGGCTCACCAAAATTTTCAGAAATGTCTTATTGATTCATCAAATTAAATAGGTACAAGTATTATTGATAGAATTTGATACCACCCATGTTGTCCCCATGAATTTATCTTTTTTGTGTAATTCATGAAAAATGGAGAGCTACAAATTTTATTTTTTACAGTATTGTATTATTACCTGGAAATGCATCTTGTAACTGGACATTGAGCTGTTCACTACCAGTAATTTCATAAGCTAAATCTCTGCCTGGACACATCCCATCCTGAGATTTTGATACTTTTCCTATTTCTGTAGTATCTAGTAAATCTATTGAACCTGTAAAAATAAATAAATATATTATAGTGATATTATTTGTAAAGCAGTCTAAAGGTAGTGTACATCATCATAACATGTACCATATCAGTCTTCGAAATGAAAATTTTAATTTACTGGTCCGAATCAAATTCTTGTATTTATTTTTTTATAATATTTATACAATACCTAAATAAAAACTGAAAAATGTACTGTTCCGAACATAGTTTTAATGTTCTTGGGTCAGAGGGCCAGTGCTCATCGTGAGGACTGCCATATACTGTCAATCTTGAATTGAGGGACACCTTTATATAACAAATCACAGTCTATAAAGGGTAGTTTCATTTTCTCCCTTTAATGAATAATGCTATGCATATAATTTGAACTTGTATATAAAGGGCAACTGCTCATAAAGGGAACATGTTCAGGTTTCTTTGAATGCCCTTTATTTAAAGAATTGACAGTATACATGAAGATAGCCGACTACATAATGTCACCTTTTTAATGCTACACACACACACACACTGTAAATAAACAAAACATTTTGTGTAACACCTCAAGAGTTGCTGCTTTTGTATATATTCATGTACATTTGTATATGTAACAGCGAAACATATGCCATCTCCAAAAAAAATGCAATGTCTTCGATTGGATTATATCCAAAGACCTCTTGCATCATAAGCCAATGCTCTACAAACTGAGCTATAGGAGATCTCCACTAACACAGTTAGCAGAGGATGGCTATGATCCTTTCTCCCATTATCATGGCGTTTTAACCCCGCTGAACCAGTGGTGGAAAAATCTGTAATCCTCTAGAGGATTAAAATGTCTCGTGCCTTTCCCCGCGTTAATTTCAAATTTTGAAATAGAGTTCGTGTTAAATAATGGGAGAAACAAATTCTCCTTCAGTTGCCCGTGTGGGTTACGATATTTCTCCACTCTCGAGAGTTAAATTAAAAATTTTAACCACTCGCCTGAGGGCTTGTGGTAAAATTTTTTAATTTAACTCTCTTGAGTGGAGAAATATCACGACGGCTTGTGGTTAAAATTTTTAATTTAACTCTCGAGAGTGGATAAATATCGTAACTCACGGGCAACTAAAGGAGAATCTATATATAACCTTAAGTTGAGGAGCATACTGTTAATCTACCACCTCAACTCTCATCACAACCATATAAATATATACTTTAAAGATGACAAGTTTTCTTTTTCTGACCATTGAGTTATTTAGCTAAGTGTCTATGTAAAGTAACAGTAAGATCAAAGTTTATCTCTGAAGAATGCACTGGCCACTGTCCAGAATCGATTATAATACAATTTATATCCTCCCACCTCTTGCACCTTAAGCCAATGCTTATTTAACGTTGGACTCACCAAAGTTTTCAAATTTGACAATACAGATTCTCACCTCGGTCGAACTTACTGAAATTTTCTAAATTGTCTTATGAGACCGTTAAATTAAATTGCTACAAGTTCGATAATACTCATGACCACTGAGGGATGAACTTTATTGGAAGTATAGCTGACACTGTTAACAGAAACTGGTTATGAACCTACTACTATCAGTGACGGTCTGATAGTCCGAAAATCCGAAGGTTTGATAGTCCGCAACCCAAATAGAAATTAATTTGTCTTACTCCGACAGGAACTAAATAAACGGTTTATACCCGATTTTAAAGCATTTTCAGTGAATCATATTTGAATATCAAGGTTAATAAAAAGATGGATTCCCTTTGTTAGAAATTGGATATCTTAACTTAATGCTAGTACAGTAGATTAAAAAAACATAGCGAATTTTTGGACCACGTTGGTGACAGTTACAAATGTATATCGGCTCTATAACTACAATCTATATATATTTCTTCCATTAATTTTATTCATTCTTTTATTTATTTTCAAAGTACAGTAAAACCTGTGTAACCCGAACCCCTTTGGGACTGGATAATTTGATCGGTTTAAACAGGTGCTTGGTTTACACAGGTTCAAATTACATAGACATTTAGTAGATAGGACTGTAAAGTCTGTCTGGATTAGGCAGGTTTTCGGTTTACTCAGGGTTCGGTTTAGACTTACCGTTTCACTGTAATTTAAATTCGGAATCATTTAATATCTATTAGTGTTGCTATTACGTGCATGCATACTGACAAATATGCTGTGGTTCATCCTTTCTAAACAAAAAATATACCCTTTCAGCAATAGAAAGCATCAATTTTTGCACTCACTACGCCACTGTATATTTAAGTTGAAACACATACATTTATAATAATAACTTAAATGGAAAAAGTCACAGAGAGGTTCTCAAGATCCGAAAGTGTTCACCTGGGTTAAGTTCGTGAGAAATAATTAGAAATTTCAATTGATATCTTTGCTGCCATATCTGTGTACACATTTGTAGCTAAGTTGCATCATGCATTAGTTGTGCATGATCTGGCATGTAACATCTCTCCCAAACGCAGGGGCAAACGTAATTGACTTCATTGTCCTTAGTGCCTCTCCAAGATAGTCTCCAAGAAGACCTTGATGCTGCCACAAGATAGGAAAGTGGCTGGCTGATGGTTTTCCACCCAGACAAATGTACAGTCCTTACAATAACAAACAAGAAAAATCCTGTAAAACATAACTACTTGCTACACAATCATACTTTGGAATCAGTTTCTTCAGCAAAATATCTTGGAATCACTCTTCAATCCGACACAAAATGGACACAGCATACTAACAATATAGTAGCCAATGCAAATAAAAGTCTTGGATTTTTGAAAAGAAACCTTAAAACCTCCAACACAAATATAAAATCGAAGGCATACCTATCTCTTGTCCGTCCAAAACTAGAGTATGCATGCTCAGTTTGGAACCCTCACACTGCGGAACATTGCAATAAAATTGAGATGGTCCAACAACAGGCAGCTAGGTATGCCTGCAACCGATACCATAATACTAGCAGCGTCACAGATATGCTACAAACTCTCACCTGGCCTACATTACAATGTCGACTCAAAACAAAACTTATTATGTTTTACAAGATTGTTCACCATATCGTTGCAGTTCCTACAACTATATTAATACCAACAGACCCAAGAATCAGACAATTTCATCCATTTACAAACAGACATCTTCATGCATTCAAAGATCCATACAAGTACTCATTCTTTCCAAACACAATCATTCACTGGAATTTACTACCTCAAACTATAGTTATATGCCCAACAGTCAACACGTTTAGAGAACAGCTAACATCAACTGTTCTCAGCCATCTACAATCACAAATTTAAATAAAAATGAAATTGTAAATCACAAAATTTATTTCTGTTTGGCACCACTTGTAAATATGTTTTAAATTGACTGAATTTATTATTATTTCTTTATGACATTTATTCCCATGCATGCGCAACAGCTAGTGATCATCCAGTGGATGGATAGCTGTATACCGAAAGAAGAAGAAGAAGAGATGATTATCAATTTCCCATAAAGTTACAATGTAAACTTTGACCGTGGCTGATGGTCCTTTAGAACTTCTGATCTACACCAAAACTATAGGGATGTTCGCCGTGATGTCACAGGCTTGAAAATTTACCTGTGTGGTTGGCAGGAAATCAAAAATTTCGCTCGTCTTTCAATGAAGGCTCAACTTTAAATTGTCATTATTATTTTGTTATTTACGATAATTTAATAATTCTTTCAGAAATGAAAATTATATAGCAATAATTTATTCACATCGAAGGTTTGATAAAAATATTCAGAATAAAAAGATTCAATCTTGTTTTGTTTAGTTTTGAAGTGTCAATATGCACTATTTCATATTAGAATTATGAATTTATCATATCAAAATAAAAAAAATGTAAACTGACAGAACAAATATGAATTTTCTTAAGTCTCTAAAACAATTAACAGAACCCTTCTTCTTCTTCTTTACATTTCTAGCCATCCTTCACTACTGAAGATTATTGGCCGAGCGCCGTATCAAATTTAGTTATATATAAAGTTTAACATATACATGTATACAATAAATCAAAGGTTAAAACTATATACATTTGATAACTACTATGAGTATGAGTGATTATGGTGTGAAAATTGGAATCAAGGCAGATACTGGAATCATGCTCTTGAAACCGTCAACTGTGTCTGCAGTGGTAAATGTTGTAGGCAGTTGATTCCAAAGTGTGATAGACCTGGGGAAGAATGAGTATTTGTAGCAGTCTTTTGATGTCTGTATGTGCCTGAATGAATTTGGATTTGTGTGTCTGGTTCTGGTGTCAACTGGAATTAATAGATTTGAATATGGTATGGCAACTAAATGGTGTATGACTTTGTAAAAGAATATGAGTCTGTACCTTATGCGGCGCACCTCAAGTGGGGCCCTAAAAACCAAAATTGGTTTGGAAATAAAAAAGTTATAAAAGTTTAAAAATTGGTTACTTTCCTCTCAATTACGTTATTGTTTTACTGCCACCCAATTATTTGTTTAATGACATGCAAATTAGTAAATATGACATCACTAATGAGATTGGCGAACATTCCTATTATTGGGCTGTCGTGGTCGTGATCACCACTAACGTTGCAAGTTCGAATCCAGCTCAGCCGACATGTGATCAAGTTTGTCAGTGACTTGAGGCAGGTCAGTGGTTTCCTCTAAATTATGCTATTTTAGATTATCATAGCATAGAAATACTGTTTTCGTTAATGAATCGGTAGGCGTATCTTTTTTTACTTCAAGTTCAACAGTAGTGCATTGCTTTGGACCATTTTTCGGAAGGTCTATAGCCTATAAAAATATTTCAAGCCTTGGCCTTGCCATTGCTATAGTCAGTATAACTATCAGGTCTTATACTGGATCATTTTAGGAAGTGATTTTAGGTAATTATGATTGATGAATCATTCATTGAATTTGGGAGAAAAGTTTTTCTGTGTTTCCCGCGTTTTCTGTTAAATATTCAAACCTCACAATTGAAGAGTTCATTATAATCTGAATACCACAAAACACATTTCGCATTAAACAACAATGTACAAATATGGTTTTTGATCTAGCTGATAAAGTTGAATAGTTGATAATGTTGCTTTATAACTACCTCTGCAATCGGCGCCTATCACCACTAATGTTGTGAGTTCGAATCTCGACCAGGGCGAGGTGTACAACATCATGTGATAAAGTTTGTCAGTGACTTACGACAGGTCGGTGGTTTTCTCCGGTTCCTCTGGTTTCCTCCATCAATAAAACTGACCGCCACGATATAACTGAAATATTGTTTAAAGTGGCGTTAAACACCATCAAACACACAAACATCCCCAATACACATTATTTCTGTGAAAGATATCATCAATAAGATACGACCAGATTAGCTTTATTTCAGGTAGACAAGATATATAATAAATTAATATAAGTTAGCAATGAACTTTTGAACCCGAATAAGCTTCGATTTACCTACTCAACCCGGCTCCAAACTCCACTGATACCGTGTCATCGGAATATCATCTCATTATTAGTATAGTCAAGGATTTATATACTATATAAATCCTTGGTATAGTATATTTACTGTCAGAGATATTTGTCTTTTGTAAAAAAACAAAAAAACAAACAAAAAAACACCTATTCTACCGAAATGCTCTCTGAGATATTATCAAAATGCTTGAGGTTTTGATTGACAACATATTTGTTATTATTATTATACTTTTACAGTATTTTTACTATATGAATTAACAGTCATAGATTTGCTAATTTCCCCAAAAAGACTATTTCCCCGGAAGTGAACTATTTCCCTGAGCCTATTTCCCTATCCGCAATTTTGCACGTTCATATTTCCCAGTTTTTTTTAAATCCTTTCATTTGATTATTGAAATTATTGAAAGTTTCAGTTGTTATGGGTGTTAAATTTGTTTAATATTACTGGTAAAATATATATTTGTTGTTTATTTCATTACACTATGATTAGTGCTAAGTGATAAAAATCTGAAGTGACACAACTATAAACACAATATTGAGGTAATATGCCTTATTTTGCTGTTCTTCATCAGTATGAGTTTAATAACCTAGACATAATCATACCACAGAAAAAAAAGCCTTTTATTGTTGTTCTTCAATTGTTAAAGTATAATAAAACAGTTAAAAACCGGTTATTTCGGGAAGAAGCAAGTTTATTGTCCCCATCAACACAAACTATTTCCCTCCGCTTCGCGTCGGGAAATAGTTTGTGTTTCGGGGGACGATAAACTTGCTACTTCCCTCACAACCGGTCTTTAACTGTATACTATGTTTGGTGGACGTGTTTTTCAACAGACAGTCGGCATACCTATGGGCACAAACTGTGCTCCTCTTATCGCCGACTGGCTCCTTTATTCGTATGAGGCAAACTTCAAACAGTTGCTTCCCAAGAAAAACGAAAAGAAGCTAGCCCGATCCTTTAGTTTCACGTTCCGCTATATAGAAGATGTCCTTTCACTAAACAATTCTAGGTTTGGTGATTTCGTTGATCGCACATATTCCATTGAGCTTGAAATAAAGAATACCACAGATACAAATAGGTCTGCTTCATACCTTGACCTACACCTCGAAATTGACAGTAAGGGGTGGTTAAGAACGAAACTTTACAAAAGAGATGATTTCAATTTTCACATTGCGAACTTTCCATTTATTGTAACATTCCAGCAGCACCTGCATATGGAGTATATATCTCTCAGTTGATACGATATTCCAGAGCTTGTGGTTCTTATCATTGCAGGATTTCCTTGATAGAAGGTTGCTGCTAACAAGGAAGCTACTGAACCCAGGGTTCCTTTTGGTTAAGATGACGTCATCACTTCGAAAGTTTTAATGTCGCCACCATGACTTGGTTAACCGTTATGGAATACATGTATCTGTGTCACGGATATGTTCCACTTGCCATAAACACTACCCGGTCTTTTTCTCATTCATGACTTATCACTGGCTTTGTGACTAGATTAACACAACGGGTGTCACTAGTGAAGCAGGAACTGATTACCCTTCTGGAGAACCCCGGTTTTTAGTGGGGTTCGTGTTACTCGATCTTTAGCCTGATGTGTATGTTTTGTAGATCGTTGTTTGTCCTTTTGTACTTTTTCTTTTGGCCATTGTGTTGTCTGTTCTTAGAGTTACAGATTCTGACTACCCCTTTGGTATCTTCAAACTCTTCTTAACAAGCGCCTTCACTACAACCTACCTACTTGTCTTCAGCGGACAATATAAGCCATTCTTGGAGTCTAAAAAATATGTAAGCAGAAC
>MJUT01040905.1:65527-91411 GCA_002080005.1 Gigantidas platifrons | reverse complement strand
GTATCGAGCACACCTCGCCATGAGCGAGATTCGAACTCAGAATTTTAGTGGTTAAAGGCACTAATTGGATGAGGTAGTTGTAAATCCATCTACCATTCAGTCACGACCACGACGGTCCCTACTCATGAAAATATACCCTTTTGGCCGGCATAAAGGGACATAACTCATGTAAAACGTAAAATTTAGAATCAAAGTAGGAAATGCGCAAATGGTAGCAAAAAAGCAACAACAACAAAAAACAGCCAGTTTTTAGAAAGGGAAAGTCACAGTTACTTGCATTTTCTATATATATATCTTTATTTCTCAACAAACTAGAGTAGTGTAAATACTTCAGTTATATATTGCTGTTCAAGTGAAGGACAAAATCTGAGAAACACACAATAATTTATATAAATTAATATTCGCTTCTGGTAAAACTTTTAGAAGTACGTATGCACGAAGTGGATCTGTAGTGTAGACCTAAAGTTAATTAAAAGTATGATAAGATGCACAAAAGATAATTATGAAAAGTGATGGCCAACGATTCCACCAATATCAACAGAATGAGCAATCACTTTCTCACCTCAAACCACAAAACACAAAAAGACAACGACGTTTGGCATTGGAAATGCAGACCTAGTTTGAGACAGGCACAAAAACGTGGCGGGGTTAGATATAGCCACTGATTTCAGAGTTAGTCCACGCTCTAAACATAAGCTACATATGGGATAAAATGTGTATGTGCAAAAAGGGGGGGGGGTCATACCATCAGAATTAATAGTTCCAACATCCAATTGGAAAATCATAGACAGTACCCATAACAAGCAATACCTGAACGCTCACGCTACTGGCTTGGTGCACAAACTTAAATACAAATTGGTGGGTTCAACTAGTTTTATGAATCCAAACCTCTCCTCTTAAAGAGAGGCGATGGCCTTAAGGAAAGGTTGAAGATACCAAGGGGGTAATCAAAACCGAAAATCTAAGATAACGGACTTACACTGCAGTGGTAAAAAAAGGACAAAAGGACTGCAATGATCTACAAAACACAACACAGAAAACTACAGATTGAGCAACACGAACCTCATTGAAAACCGGGAGTGAACTCGTGTCCTCTAGAATAGTAAGCATAAACACACATTTGTGACACAGATATTCCATAGTGGTCATGATGGCGACACATTGAAGTCCATTACCAGAGGAAAATTGGAATCGGTTGTCAGATCAATACAGAAAAACACATTGGTTTCATACATCAAAGGGACATAAAACACATTGGAGTCCATTGTAAAAGGGAAATTGGAAACGGTTGTTAGGCCAATACAGAGAGAAACGTGTGTGCTTCTAATACCAGAGGCTATAAGAAACACATTGAAGTTCATTACAGAAGAATATTGGAATCGATAATCAGGCCAATACAGAGAAACACGTGGGCTTATAATATCAGAGGATAGAAACACAGTGAAGTCTTTTACCACGGGACTATTGGAATCAGTTATCAGGCTAATATAGAGAAACGCATGGGCTTTCAATATCAGAGGCTATATAGAAATATATTGGAGTCCATTATCAGAGGACTATTGGAATCGGTTGTCAAAGCAGATACAGAGACATTGGTTACTAATACCGGAGGCTATGTAAATTACATTCAGTCCATTACCAAAGGACTGTTGGAGTCAGTTATTAGTAACAGGCCAATACATAGAAACACGTGGGCTTGTAATATCAGAGGTTATATAGAAACACATTGAAATCCTTTACCAGAGGACTATTGGAATCGGTTATCAGGCCAATATAGAGAAACACGTGGTGCTCTAATATCAGAGGTCATACAGAAACACATTGCCTCTTTCTACCAATGGGTATTGGAACTGTTCCGACTGTGTGGTATTTTTTTTCTTTTTCATTGTATTGGAGTCCATTACCAGACGATTATTGCAGTCGGTTATCAGACCACTCTTGAGAAACATGGGGGCTTCTAATATCAGAAGTTATATAAAACACAATAGAGAAACATGGGGGCTTCTAATATCAGAAGTTATATAAAACATATTGCAGTCTATTATTATTATTGTATTGTCAAAATAGAAACTCTTGACTGATAATTTTATTTTATTTTCATACAATTCAATTCTAAAACTTTCTGGTGTAAATTCCAGCCCATCAACCATGAAGTCTACAAGTTTGACCCACGAAACAAGTAAGAAACGAATGTATTTTAAATTAAGGAGGGGGTTATCTTGTGCAACCTTTGGTCTAAATTAACATTGAAACATGCCACCATTATCAAGTTTTTACTATCACGTTTTCACTTGATAATGATCAGACACAATTTGCATAAAAGAACATGAAATGCTTCCGAGGAACAATATCATCACATGTTCTCCTAGTTATATTGTAGTACATAGAAAGCATTAAAAATGAAAAAGAAGAAAAAAAGAGTACTCAGAAGGAAATCACAATAAAGACATATTTCGTCTTTAAAATGATATCCATAAGAGTACTATATAGTAATATGGACATATTTTTTATGTTTATGCTATCTAACATTTAAACTATAAAATCAAAAACCATCAGAATGTTTAAATCTATAAAAAGCCCTAGTTCATCCTCTGATTTTAGTGGGATTCGTGTTGCCCCATTTTTAGTTTTCTGTGTAATATTTTGTATATCATTTTCCCTTTTCCTTTGGTCTTTGAATTTTCCGTCCTTTTTGAATTTACGGTTTCCGATTACCCTTTTAGTATCATCAAACTTGTATTCAGTTATACTATGTTAATATTGACGGAGTGTTCGAATAACTCTAATATCAGCATGTATAGAAATATACCTTACGAAGCATAAATGATATTGATATGAACAGATCGTGACTTTAATAAACCACACTTTTACATATATTTGAATGCTATAAAATCCTAGCCAATCCAATCTCCAGTAATACTTGAATCATAAGTAGATCTAATACTGAACAAATGTTTCGACAAGTACTACCTAATTATAACACACACAAATATGCTGTATCAGCAGTTTCAATTATGTACGCGTGTACAACAATTCTACAAAGCAAAATACTAAATAATAAAACAGGCTAGACATGAATCGACTGATATGTATAAATATATATATTCTTGCGCCTAATTACAGTTTTTTTTTTTAATTTACAAACATAAATCAATCTCTCGAATATCTGTAGCAACGTGGCAATTTTTGTTTTCTATATTTTCGAAAATGTTAGGTGGTAGACAAAGTAATATTAGGTTATTTATGGACATAGTTTGTGTTATTTTTTATTGTTTGTTGCATAACTTTCCCTCAAAGATGACTTTATGAAAATCAGCATTAATATACCTACACGTGTATTGAGGGTGTGACATTGGTGGTGGTGTGTAAAACCCCTCGCAACAAAGTTTCCCTCAAAATAACTACGATCAAATTTTCTTTCAATTTGACGCTAACTTTAAGTCGCAAAACATGGTTTGACAAATTTAAACCATGACAAAAGTTTCAGGTTAATATAAACGTATAACGGTAGTCCACACATGGCGTTTTACTCTTGACGCTACAGGATATTCCCACCCTACATGCAGTGCGCTTTGGAATCTATTTGCCATAAAATAATACCGTGAACTGCTAAAATAGAGTAAACAACGTATTACTTTGTAGGTCATTGTACTATGGGTTGATGAGCTCCTGGTAGAAAATGAATGAAGGAACTTTGTTGAAACTGATCTTATTTTACAGATCCAGAACTCGGTTATCTCTGGGCATTACACGGTTTACATAACCATGGGAAAACAAAAGTAACAACTCTACATAACAATATCTCTTAATTATATAGTCAAAAACATGCAATTTTGTTCTTAGCAAATACATAAAGAAGGTGTACTACTTACCGGTCGGTAGCGGGTTAACTGCTCCTAAAACTGACGGAATTATACAAAGAATTGAAATTAAAACTATTTCCATGTTTGCCGGGAATATCAATGAAGTCCGCTTGTGAAAATTTAAAGCGGGTAAACTAGAAATGTGTAAAGATTTCCTCATAGTTCTGAGACAATCCCTATCATATGATTTTCAGGAATCAAACTTTTGCTTTTTTCTTCGTCTTAAATCATTTCAGGGTTTCCTCCTTATGCACAAAAAGCCTCTGGAGGCTTGTCCCCTTTTCCTGTTCCTCCTCACTGCCCTTTTCGAGCAACTACCGACTCTCTCCCCTGTTACAGAGAAGCAGGAGCGAGCTAGCAGTAGTGCTACAAAATGGCGGAAGGTTTGAATCTCAGACAACTTGACACGTTTTAATTTTTTTTTTGATGACGTAGCGCTATGTAATTTTCTGTAACAGAAAGGAAAGCGGGGAATTAGGTAGCTGAGAAAAGATAAAATACTGCCGACTGTGAGAGAACTTTATCGAACTTTGACCCTTTGCTTAGTGATTTGCAGACACCGTGAAGTATCGTTTTTCTTATGTTCTTTATTTCAGTAAAACAATTTTATTTCTGCCCTGTTTTCCGCCTGAGTTGAATTTCTTATATCATGTACACATCTATTACAAGTTACAAAAATATGCAAAAGTATACAATCGTGTGTACAAAAACTACATGAGCATGGGAAAAATATTTATTTCACCCTTTTTCGATGTAAAAACTTATATAAATATTTAATAATTGAAAAATTAGTAGTAAGTAGTATAATTAGCTACATATTTGTTATTCCTCGTATATGAAATATATAATACCCCCCCACAAAAAGTTAAAAAAAAAAGAAAAAAAAAAGAGTGAAATTCTTCATCGTATTACAGAAAGATGATAATTTAGAAAAATGAAAATTTGCTTTTTTTCCCTCCATTATATGAGATTGCAATATTCTGAAAAGCTGTTCTAATAAGGAAATCTCTGGTCCATAATTTTTGGGGAACTTTCAAATCACGTTTCTCTAAATCATTCGTTTGTCCATTGTTGATGCTAATGTTATCATGTTGTATGATCTATTGATGGTGCATTGACAAAAATATAAATAAAACGATTTAATCTGGAACAAGAACTTTTTAAAACAAATATTTTTAACGAATTTCTGATAATGAAATGAAAGTAATATCTACATATTTTTTATCTCCTGTTTCTTTACTACCTAATAGTATTTAAATTCTAAGAGGCCACCCAGTTTTTATTAGAAGTTAGATCCTTAACCTGCGATAACGATCTCCACTGTACTGACCATTATATGATTTAATGCAACCTCTTATCATTATAGCACAGTAGCATTTGTCTGGGAATCACCTACACATCTAAACTATTCGAAATAAAAAATATCAAAAGCCAGATGCACCCATGGAATTACAAAGTTATACATTTGATTTGATTTGGTGTTTAACGCCACTTTCAGCAATATTTCAGCCATATCATGGCGACCAGTTTTAGTGGTGGAAGAAGCCGGAGTACCCGGAGAGAGCCACCGACCATGGGCAAGCAACTGGTAAGCTTTATCACTTGCAGCTGCGAGCCGAGTGCACCCTTTTTGCAATTTACAAAGCCGGGTGCGAACCCACGCCGTATTGTTGATAGGCTTGTATGAGTTGTTAGGTAATCCAACTACCTAATTGAGCCACCCGGGCCCTTTCATACATTTGACATATATTGCAAGGTACACAATACTTATCAGAGATGTCTTTAATGTTTTCTGGATATTGGTGAATGCCCACAGGGCTCTTACCATCACCGCTGCTCAGTGTATCCCCGGGTAGTGGATATGGATTGTTAGGTTAATTGTTGATACCGAGACCACTACTAGGTATCGTGTATGGAGGGTGCGCCACGCTCCTTGTACGTTAAATACCGGTACCTCTTTTCAAGACCCCACGATAAAAGATCAAACAAACATTTAGACCCATACACCTGCTATATTGGCCAATTTATTCTAGATGTCTATCACCACTAACATTGTGAGTTCGACTCCCGCTCAGGCGAGGTGTATTCGATACAACATTATGTGATCAAGTGTACCAGTGACTTAAGCAGCTGCAGGTCGGTGGTTTTCTCCGGATCCTCCGGTTTCCTCCAATAAAACTGATCGCCACGATATACAACTGAAAAAACCTAACCCATCCTAGATTAAAAATAAACATTTGAAACATATCGTGTCACATTTATCACGTCTGGCATTGTCACGTGGTTCTATATTGTAAGCATTAAAATACTTACGTGTCATTAGATGTAATTAACCGTGTCTTGTATAAATACACAGAGATTACATTTCTTATTGTACTTTAATTTAGACAGCAGAATAGTTAGTTGAAGCGTACTATCTAGAATCAAACGTGTTCATGAAACAAAGAGTAAAACCAGCGCTTTAGTCAAAATTAGGGAATTGAAATTGTGAAGTGACACGACCATCAAATGCACCTAAAATGTGCCTCACCGATCGATCTAGAAATAATAAAGATATAAGTAGTTTAAGCATTATATCGTAATGGTTTGTTAGAGATGGAAGGATTTGTATAAACTTTTTATCAGAAATCATAGTACAGACGTATCATGAACATTATGATCATACATGTATCTAATATAAAAATTACGGGAATACAAACGTAGATATCTAATTTAGTGCACACGACTGGTTTCCGGTTTAACCTTCATCACTGGTACGCTTATAATAAAAAAAAAATTTGACTGAGTACGTGATTGTTGTTTAACGCCAACTCAGCAATTTTTCAGCTATATCATGGCGAGAACAAATTAATTTTCAATGAGATGATGATGAGGTCCGCTGTGTACTAGTTAGCTATAGAACAACACGCTGATTTGGATTTGTATAGTGCTAGCTCACTGAAACAACAGTCCGCGGATAGACATGTTGCCGCACTCGGACACATTATTCTGATTCCGAGCCAACCAGTCTTTACTTTTTCTCCTTAATGCTGCGTGCTTATCGGGGAAGCAACAAATGCCAATTTTATAGTCTTTGGTTTAACCCGATCGGGGTTCGAATCCACCATTACACCACCGATGCGGTATAAATATTTGAACGCCATATATAATCTAAAAGTCAGCTTTGTGATCCAAAGGGCCTTATAATTAGCATGATAACCAAAATCGGCTAATGTACATAATGTAACCAGATGCTTAGAGGGAGGAGAACCTCAGTTTTAATCAAATATTTAAGCTACAAAGATACTAGTAATTACTACTTTAAAGGGACAACGCTTTATTTAATTATTTATCTAGGAAAACTACTTATTAGAATTCGAAACAACTATGGTTGACTCATTTTCTGGAGACCATTTTAAATTTCAGTCAAGGAAAAGTTTGAAGATACCAATGTGTAAGTCAGAAACCGTAAATATCGAAGGACAGACAAACATACCATGATCAAAAGTAAAGGACTCAAAGACAAACGACCAACTACAAATCATAGGATACTAAGGATTTAGCAACATGAATCCTACTAAACACAGGGGGGAGGGGGGGGTGACGTCGGGTTATCTGGAAGGGTAAGCAGTTCCTGCTCCACTAGAGACACTTGTGTGTTACATACCCTGTACTATAAAGTATCTTTAACCAATAAGAAGTGTTAATAGAGAAGGGGTGAAATCTTACGAAAGTTAAATAAATATCATAAATTTTAAAACAGTTTTTTTTTAATTTCGTTTTGTTCATCTCACATTAGTTCTGAGAATATCCAATGCTAAATCAACTAGAGGCTCAGATGAGCCTGTAACGCTCACCTGACATAACTAAGTCCTCTTAAGAATGTCTGCATGCCGAATACATCTAAGTTACTATTCAAATCCCATAGGGTTCTATGTTAAAACTATGTCCGCTGACGGTGGCCATCTTGGATGGAGGTCGGTCTCACAGGACATAATTTTGAAAGTTGACCACCTAAGGACCATTCATGCCATGTTTGCTTTAAATTGACTTGCTGGTTTCAGAGGAGAAGACTTTTAAACATTTTTTCCATAGGGTTCTATGTTAAAACTAAGTTGAGTCATGGTGGCCATCTTGAATTTCCTATCAGCAAACGATTCACCAGTTTAGTACAGGACCACCCAATGATCATTCCTGTAAAGTCACAATTCAATTGTCTTAGTGGTTTCTAACAAGAAGATTTTTAAAATTTCGAACAATCAGAACACATTATGGGCCCTGGCAGCCATGTTGGATTTCCGATCAGCGCCAAAAAGAAAAATCTTGTATATGACTATCTAATGAACATTTCTTCCAAGTTTGGTTCAAATCTGTTTCGTGGTTTCAGAAAAAAAGATGAAAATGTGAAATTCCCACAGGGTCCAATGTTAAACTAAATCGAGTCATTGCGGCCATCTTGAATTTCCAATCAGCAAACGATTCATAAGTTTAGTACAGGATCACCCAATGATCATTCCTGTAAAGATACAACTCAATTGGCTTAGTGGTTTCTAACAAGACGATCTTTAAAATTTCGACCAATCAGAACACATTATGAGCCCTGGCAGCCATGTTGGATTTCCGATCAGCGCCAAAAACAAAAACCTTGTATATGACCATCTAATGAACATTTCTGCCAAGTTTTTTTCAAATCTGTTGCGTGGTTTCTGAGAAGAAGATCTTTGATTGTTTTTCCCATAGGGTTCTATGTTAAACTATGTTCCGCGGTGGCGGCCATCTTGGATTTCTGATCCGCATGAAAATTACAATTTGGTAGAGAACCATCCAAGGAACATTCATATCCAGTTACAGTTCCATTGGCCATGTAGTTTCTGACAAGAACATCTTTGAAATTTCAGCCAATAAGAATGCTTATTTATGGCCCTGACGACCATGTTGGATTTCAGATCAGAACCAAATGAACAAACCTGATAGAGAATCACCCAATAAACATTCCTGCCAAGTTTGGTTTCAATTGGTCAAGTGGTTTCAGAGAAGAAGATTGAAGTTAAAGTACGACGACGACGCTGACGACGGACGCAAAGTGATGACAATAGCTCACGTGGTCCTTCGGACCAGGTGATCTAACAATTCCATCAATGTCAACAAAATGAACAATCAGCTTTCACCTTCACTCACTGAACACAAGAAAAGACCACTATGACATTGGAAATCTAGGTCCTAGGACAGTCACAAAGATGTGTGCACTAAGTTAAAGACACCACAAAGCTATTGTTGTTTTCACTGGAAAAGCATTACTTTTGTCTCACCTTTCACAAGTATCATCAAAGGAAAGAAAAAAATCATTATGGATACTAAACTAGAGGCTCAGATGAGCCTGTATCGCTCACCTCACATAACTAAGTCCTCTTAAGAATGTCTGCATGCCAAATACATCTAAGTTACTATTCAAATCCCATAGGGTTCTATGTTAAAACTATGTCTGCTGATGGCAGCCATCTTGGATGGAGGTTGTGGTCACCGGACACAATTTTAAAAGTATACTACCCAAGGACCATCCATGCCATGTTTGCTTTAAATTGACTGACTGGTTTCAGAGCAGAAGACTTTTAAACAATTTTCCCATAGGGTCCTATGTTAAAACTATGTCCGTTGACGGTGGCCATCTTGGATGGAGGTCAGTCTCACAGGACATAATTTTGAAAGTTGACCACCTAAGGACCATTCATGCCATGTTTGCTTTAAATTGACTTGCTGGTTTCAGAGGAGAAGGCTTTTAAACATTTTTTTCATAGGTTCTGAAGTTAAACTAAGTCGAGTCATTGCGGCCATCTTGAATTACCAATCAGCAAACGATTCACCAGTTTAGTACAGGATCACCCAATGATCATTCCTGTAAAGTCACAATTCAATTGGCTTTGTGGTTTCTAACAAGACGATTTTTAAAATTTCGACCAATCAGAACACATTATGAGCCCTGGCAGCCATGTTGGATTTCTGATCAGCGCCAAAAACAAAAATCTTCTATATGACCATCTAACGAACATTTCTGCCAAGTTTGGTTCAAATCTGTTGCGTGGTTTCAGAAAAAAAGACGAAAATATGAAATTCCCATAGGGTCCAATGTTAAACTAAGTCGAGTCATGGTGGCCATCTTGAATTTTCGATCATCAAACGATTCACAAATTTAGTACAGGATCACCCAATGATCATTCCTGTAAAGTCACAATTCAATTGGCTTAGTGGTTTCTAACAAGAAGATTTTTAAAATTTCGACCAATCAGAACACATTATGAGCCCTAGCAGCCATGTTGGATTTCCAATAAGTGCCAAAAACAAAAACCTTGTATATGACCATCTAATGAACATTTCTGCCAAGTTTGGTTCAAATCTGTTGCGTGGTTTCTGAGAAGAAGATCTTTGATTGTTTTTCCCATAGGGTTCTATGTTAAACTATGTTCTGCGGTGGCGGCCATCTTGGATATCTGATCGGCATGAAAATTACAAATTTGGTAGAGGACCATCCAAGGAACATTCATATCCAGTTACAGTTCCATTGGCCATGTAGTTTCTGACAAAAACATCTTTGAAATTTCAGCCAATAAGAATGCATATTTATGGCCCTGGCGGCTATGTTGGATTTCAGATCAAAACCAAATGAACAAACCTGATAGAGAATCACCCAATAAACATTCCTGCCAAGTTTGGTTTCAATTGGTCAAGTGGTTTCAGAGAAGAAGATTGAAGTTAATGTACGACTACGCTGACGACGGACGCAAAGTGATGACAATAGCTCACATGGTCCTTCGGAGCAGGTGAGCTAAAAATGATTTTTCTCTCTCCTTTAATGAGTTCTGATATAAAAACTGTATATCCTGAATTTCTTTTAAATGGACGCAGTTGATCAGTTCACAAGAGGTGCTCTCCCCTGATTTAGTATATTTTCAGTAGATACAGTCAAACTTGCCCATGTGATCACCTCTATTAAGCAGTCACCTGTATTAAAAGGTCACCTTTTTCTCACTAATGAGACAGCACAGTTCCTATTTTTAGCCGTGTGATCATGAAATATCCTTGTCTCAACCCGTTGGTGAGATAAGAATTTCACGCTATTTTTCCCGCAAAAATGTTACGTTTCGCAAAATGTCATTGTATTAATAAAATCGCTTAAATATTTATGTTTTGTGTATTTATCTAGTCAGCCACTTATCAACTGCCCCCGAAAATTAGGTTACAATAGAAACATGCATCCCTTTCATCAAAAACACACATGCTTACACAAATTAAGGGGAAATACATCGTCTGCTAAGAGTGCATAGCTGTCAAATAAAAATATCCTCTTGTTAAATTAGTGAGAAAAAGAATCAAACACCGGTAAGAGGGCAAGACGGAAAAATCTCAGACACCCGCGGGAAAGATTTCTATTGGTCTCCAACTCGGCGAGCCTCGTTGGAGACCAGAAATCTTTCCCTTGGGTGTCTGAGATTTTCCCGTCTTGCCCTCTTACCAGTGTTAGATCCTTTATTTCTTGTCCTGTCATAGAAAATTTCATATGAATTGAACCTCTTTTAAGAGGTCACCTGTCTTATAAGGCAACTTTTTCTGTGTCCCAAAGGTGACCTCTTAATACAGGTTTGACTGTATATAAAATATTTCAGATGTAGGTAACCTGATTTGTGTTTAATGCCACCTTCAACAGTATCTCACTATTAATGTGGATTTCAGTTTTATTGATGAAGGAAACTACGAGTACATGGAAAAAACACATACATGTACCTGCTACAAGTCACTGAGAACTTGTTTCTTATACCAATATGGGAATCAAACTCACAACTTGTAAAAGGTACTGATTGCTTAGAAAAATGCAAATACGTAAAAACGTCTATACAAACATAGCCACAATGGCCACTGTGTGTAGAAGTAATATATATACAAACATAGCCACAATGGCCCCAGTGTATAATTAATGCTCCAGATATAATCAACAATTTTATTTCAAAATAAACAATAAAAAATACAAAATACAAAACATTGTTTTCTGAACATGTAAAATATTTACATGTTATAGCATATTATCACAGATAATATATTAACCCTGGTCCTATCACATGCTGGTTTGTGTTGGGCGTGTCACTGCTTCATAATTCCACTATTTACCTTTTTTCGTTCCTTTCTGGGGCTGAAAAGAAAAAAATAAGCCATTTTTATTCTGGATGTCGTATATACAGTCAGACCTGTATATAAAGGGCACTTAAGGGAACCTGAAAATGTGTCCTTTAGATACAGGTTAAGATATTATGCACTATTCATTAATGGAGAAAATGAGACAGAGATTTGTTATATACAGGTGTCCTTTAAAGACAGGTTTAATTGTATTATTGTTTTGGTTTATAAATATCATTATGAGTTAGTTTTATAGGGAAACAATTTCTATCGGTTAGCAGATAAAGAATACCACTTGTATACAAGTTTACGGATCACAATGTACTCATTTTGAGATACGAGTAGGGTTCATCATTCTCTGTGAATTGTGAAATGTTAGATAAAGTACAGAATTAAAAGCACTTGTTACAAAATTTGATTTTCTCCTTGAAGATTTTCATTCATATTATTAACTGCCACTGAATTCTGTTTTTGTTTGTCTTTTTGCCCATTTCTAGAGATTTGTATATACATTTATTTGAGAGATGTTTGACATAGCAAAAGACAACTTGTTAATTTTACATATAACATTATTTATCCTCCAGATGTACTATTTGGGCTAGATTTAAGGTTTATGGTGTTATACGCCACTTTCAACAATATTTCAGTTATATTGGTGGAGGAAACCGGAGTAACCAAGAGAGATTCACTGACTTGTCGCAAGTCACTGACAAACTTTATCACATAATGTTGTATTGAGTACACTTCGCCTGAGCAGGATTCGAACTCACAATGTTAGTTGTACTATTTGTAGAGTCAAAAAACATTGACTATATCAATGTTTGCTTTATTCAGTCTGTGACTGACAGTATATCACCTATTCTATGACTTCTAATAAGAATACAAATTGGAGTTATTGCCAGTTAATCTAAAACAAAACATTACTGCTTGTGAGATTATACAATGAACATGGTTCAAGAATCAATGAACCAATTAATTTCTTTAACCCTCAAAATCAAATATTATATACATGTATTATAAATATAGATTTATACACTATATTGTTACTTAATATGATCTTGTAGAATAGGCTATATATATATATATTCTTCACCTCCATCAGTATATACATGTACATGTAACCATAGTAACCAGATATAGATAATAAATAAATTAAGAGATTTTTTTTGGTGTGCAGAGATACTACAATACATTTATATAATATTCCTTGACATGCAACACACACAAAGTTGAGAAATAAGAAGTACAAATGTACATATAATACAGTACACGTACAGTCTAGAGACAAAGCATGATAAACCACTGTGATAGACATATCACTCAGCTTCGCTCATCTTCTTCTTCGTGATATAGCAGTCCCCTTCATATAAGGCCACTCCCACTAAAAGCCACCCCTCTGAGCTCGCCAAACCAGGTGAAACTATTGCCCTCCCTTGACTCCAAAGTGAAATTAAAGTCGACTTGTTTCTTTTTAAAAGTCACTCCTTTCTTGGAAATAATCTGCATTTTATGGTGACAAAGCGTAATCAATGTGAAAATACAAATGAATGAGAGAAGAAGGATTTATTCAAGCCAGATTTCAGATATACTGAGGTAGTAAAATAATACTAAATTGTCCCCCTCAGAAGAGTAGGACTTCTGTATATAAATATATATTTTGTTCTATGTAATCTTCATAATTTCTTTTGTGTTATTTGATCTTATTCAAAATGCACATCAAAGTAAGTATAAAATAGATTAAACTGAGCAAAAGTTATATCAGTATCACTAAGAAGAGTGAGATGTCTATCACAGTGTTATATTAAGCTATGTTTCTAACTGAACTTTTGAGATAAGAATGGGTTTCCTACTTTCCCATTGTATTGTAATGCACATTTTTATCTTCCCAAATAACATATTCACTTCCTTTATAACTATACATAATCTCTATTTAGGGGCGGATCCAGGATTGCAAGTTAGGGGGGTGTACTTAAAATAATCGTGTAGAGTGGAGCGAGGCACGGAAATTTTGGGGGTATTTCATGTGAAAAATCACAATTTTACGCAAAAAAAATCTTATTTTTTCCAATTTTAGGGGGGGCACACGCCCGGTGCACCCCCCCCCCCTGGATCTGCCCCTGCTATCAAAGAGTTAAACTAACAATTATAAAGACAGTTTTTGATTTGGGAAATATTCTTTTGAAATCTTTCAGCATATATACTGGTACTGCACTTTTTAACTCCCAAGCCCCAAATTAAAACTAATGTGAAGAATAACAGTGATATTAATTAGCTTGATTGATTGATTGGTGTTTAATGCCAGATTAGCTTTTATTATTTGGGAAGACAATTCTGTATTACAATGAGTATTTCACTGATCAGAATTATATAACAATACCTTAACAGAAGGTAAAATTAATTAAGAAATAATTCATGGAAGCCATAGGTATATATTGTTTTTACCACGGGTAGGCCCTTTATGTCACAAAGTTTTACCCTGAGCGTTAGCGAGGGGTAAAAAGCTGACATAAAGGGCCTACCCATGGTAAAAACAATATATACATATGGCTTCCATGAATTATTTGGATTCTAATATGTAAAAATTGGTAAAATATCGTTATAAATTGTCGATGACGTCATAAATTACAATGGGTGTAGGTATATATTATTTTTACCACGGGTTTGGACTCAAAGCGTTTGAAGGATGCCATATTAGAATCAAGTATTAATTCATTTTAACTAGAAAAATATCTAATGGGAGATAACTCTGGATAAGAATTAAAAAAAAATTGAAAATATCTAAACTCTAAATTAGATGAGAAAAAAACAGGTTTTAACATCATTTTATTTTTATTTTAACATATATACCTACCAATATAAAATGGTCAATGAAGGCATTATAGATAAACATGGAGCAAACAAAATAGTTCCTTGAAAAAAGTTCCAATAGAAAAATACCTCATTTAATTTCTTATTTTTTTATGAAACATTTTGAATTATTATATCTTTCCTGATGATTTGATTATGAAACAACCCCCAAAATCTCTATATTCTGATTATCATTTAACTGTAGTTGAATATTTTGTAATTTCAGGGAATAAAACTCTTATAGGTTTTATTTTGACCATTGTTCTCCAAAGGCCACTCCACTTAAAATGCCATAATTCAGATGTACTAATTAGACAGCTAGTACAATACTAGTATATATGTAAATCGTTCCCCTCAAGAGAGACCAGCCCTCTCAAGTGGACACTTTTTCATTGCAGAAGATGAGGTCTTATAAGGAGAAGACTACTATATTTGGTTATGTGATTCTTTACAATTTGGGTTTTTCATATATAGTCTATCTTAGCATGAACTGATGATTTTTGTTTCTGGTATTTGCCCGTTTATGTACATTTACCATTGAGAATACGAGAATACGATCTTACAACACTGAGAGTAAAGTCTAATACATGTACTCTCTATAGTCTACTAACAACGGCCGACATATCAATCACAATGTGATGTAAAGTTATTTCTACACACGCACACACACACAGAGAATGTGAGAATAAGATCTTACAACAGTGAGAGTCAAGCTTTATACAGTCTGCTAACAACTGATATATATATATATATCAATGTGATGTAAAGTTATTTCTACACACACACACGCACACACATCAAATTGTACTCACACTTGTACTATAATGTGACTGGCACTAGCCAGAGTATAATAACTCAATTGAGTGAGAGATAGAGTGTGAAATAGAGTTATAATTTGTACACACACACAGAGTGTCAAATCTGTTTCACACACAAGTTTACTTACAGATTCAACTGTTATCAATTAAATAAAATAGCATGTGTAATTATCATAATTAATCATAAATATATATACAGTGAAACCTGTCTAACCCGAACCTCATTGGAACCAGCTTTTGTGGTCAGAATAGAAAGGTGTTCAGTTTATACAGGTCAAATTTACAACTATTTCATGCATACATCAGAGATATTTGTACAATAAAATTTGATGAGTTCCAACAAAAAACGTCATGAGTCCCACTAGAGCATTCTTTGTTAGTCTTTGTAAAATATGGCGAGTCCCAAACACAACTGATGAATGAGCCCAGGACTCACCTCGACGAGTCCCAAACACAACTGATGAATGTGCACAGGACTCACCCAGACGAGTAACAAGTATTTCTGACATATTGTGTATGGATTTGATCTAAAGTTTGATTAGTACAGAATATTATGTTTTATTCATGGTTCAGTTTAGACAAGTTTCTCTGTATTAACTTTCTGTAATATATAAAATTTAAATCTAATATGTCAAAATTATAGCCGAAGCTCGTTTTATCGATCTGGGATAAGCTTAAGCTAAATTTTCCCATGTCATAACTTTGAAGTGCTTCTAGACATATTTTTTTTATCTCCCTTTGGCAGGCAGCGATCAGGGGAGATAAGCAACTAATGTTGAACATTTTAATATAACTTCTATTCTATACAATTTCAGGGTATTATTGTTCAATAAATGGTCCACTGAAGCTGTCCTCTACATACACCAAATATATCCATCTACACTAAATATTTTTGGGATAGATAATAAAAAAAATTACAAATAAGGAATAATGAGAGGTTTCTGAGATATGTCAGAGGTAATTGCTTACTTATATTTTAATTCTAATTTCAGGAAATTCTTCCAAAAATGTAAAAATATATTTGCCACATGACAAATGGTGGTCATCTTGGTTGGAGCCAGAGGATGAAGCTGTCTGATACACTTTTGAATGGGGACAACCCAATGACCTGATTCAAATCAATTTTGTTTCATTATCTAATTTCCAAAATTGCATTTCTGTGAGAGAAAAAAAGGATGTCATTCAAAAAGAGAAATTTGGGGATTCATATGGCATTTAGATATTTGTTGACATCAATCAATGATTTTAATGTCGGAAATTACATAACAAGAAATAAAGATTGACTTACGTGGTTCATTGAGTTTTTGGAGGATTGGATTGATGACTTCCTCTAGAGCCATTTTCTGTGTGATAAAATCTTTAGTCGTGGCATCACTTGTTCTCTCCACCCATTCTGCCTTCTCTTTACATGTGTTGGTAATAATATTCTTAAAAAAAAAAAAAAAAAAAATTGTTATTATTGGTCAAACTACGTAAAAATAACACTAATGAAAGTATATAACAGGAAATTTTCAAACATGGCTTGAACAAGTCAGAGACAACTAAAGTCTTACCCAAGAGTGTATCATTTTCATTGAAACATCCATAATAGTTAGTCAGTTTAACAATTAGTGACCACCACGATATAATTGAAATATTGTTGAAAGTTGTGTTAAATGCCGAAACCCCCTAATAATTAGTGGTCTTAGTGTTGATATTACATTTTTTGTAGTATGCGCTCAATAAAATCTCACATAATATTTCTTTTTTTCATTGATATTTTGACATACAGTAGTCTCATTCTTATAAGGACACTTGACTTCCACTAAAGGCATCTCCTCCACATTTATCAGGCCAAATTTCATATGCACAACTGAGATAGTAAAAGTATTACCAAATGGCCCCCTCAGGAGAGGATACCCTTCTTATAAGCCCACTTTATTTGCATTTCAGAAGGGGTGGTATCACTGGTTAATATTTAATAATCAGTTAGATTCAATATTTTGATATCAAGGCAGCTGCTGTATGGTTAAATGTCACTGCTGAGAATAGCAGCCACTTTTTCATGAAATGTCATTTTTAATAACCTATGGACTGCCCCAGATAAATACCTTTGTTGGTTTTGACAGAATATTTTAAAACAGTTGATTTGATTTAACATTAAAATATGACATGCAATGTATGGATCAGAGTAGCTTATATTGGAATAGATATCCCAGGGACCAACACAAATAATAAGGGTGAACTCCACTTTCAGCAATATTTCCTGTACCCGTAGAAAACCACCACCGATCTGTCGCAAGTCACTGACAATCTTTATCATATAATGTTGTATCGAGTTGTGATAGGTACTGATTGCACAGGTAGTTGTAAATCCAACTACCATACGATCATGACAAGGATGACCCCCCCCCCCCCAAATCTGACTTCTGTTTAAAAATGATTTTTACTTTGTTGATTTCAATGTAAGTCAATAACAAGATAAGATGCACTCTAAAAATATTTAAGTCATTTGATAATATGGTCCTATCTAAAAATAGTACACAGTGTTAACTGTATGACTTTATTATCAGCTTCAGATTAAAATGTTGTAGATTCAAATACAAATTACATGTACCTATTTAATTTCATTTTAAGGTCATGGCAGACATTTTGAAACAAAATAATTTGAAAATCAGAGGCACATCCCTATGTTATTTGTTTTAAACTTGTTCATAAATAATTAGAATTTGGAAAATAAAGAGTAGATATTTCTGCCAAAGATTTATAAATATTTTTCCAATAAGAGTCATAGAGAGGCCAATTTATTGTAGATCGACTGCAGAAAAAAATGGTAAAATACAATTATTGTCTGTGCAGCTTTTAATGAATCCTTTTCAGAAATGCCCCCCCCCCCCCCAAAAAAAAGTTCTTGTCAAGTTACATTCCACTACTTAACATTTTCAAAGTAACAGTTAAAATGTTTTACTTTTATAGAACTATTATAATAATAATAATAGCAATAATAAATTCTTTATTTATAGAGGGTTACACAGTTAGTTGGGTGCACAACGTTTGAGTGCATTTTCAATTTTAGGTGTGTTACGTATACGTTTGAGTGCAAATCTTTCCTACGTTTGAGTGCATTTTACCTGTGGTTTACCTGGGGAATTTAATATCTAAAAATGTGAAAAATAGAAATAAAAATATATACATGTGTACACTTTATTATAAAAGATTACAGCACTAAAAAACTCATCATAAAACATTTTGGCCTTTCAATATTGCTTTGCACTCTGCATCTATTCTTATTCTGCACTTGCAACTGTATTTTGTGCATCTCCAGGAAATTTCCGAATTCCTTAAAACTCTATCGACTCTAAAAGTGTAGCCATCGTAAATTAAACTTTTCTTCTCTCTATTTGTTTCCGATATGAAAAACTCAATTTTTTTTCCATACACATACAAGTAGTAAACAGTATAAATCATAAACAGTACTCACAAATGAAAGGAATTAAGTGAAAAACCGTATGTAAACTAAATCTTTAAATTATTTTTTTCATTATCAAAATAATTTTTAATAATTTTTTAAAGATCATTTTTATAATAATTTCTTAAAAGTTTTATAATTTTAATATTTTTCTCAGGTAAATAGCTAAGGTAAAATGTGCTCAATCATGGATTTTTTTGCACTCAAACGCAGGATTTTTTGCACTCAAATGTAGGACCAATGCGCTCAAACGTCGTGCAACGAGTTAGTTAATAACTAATCTTCCCTGAGGCCCTCATTGACATATTTCAACATACATTGTAAAGTACAATATATAAAAGTTACACACAAGAAGCAATACATTGTAATAAGTATACACAAAAAGATATACCAAATAATGTAGTAAATATTTATTGGTAATTTAAGGTACATCATCATTTAAAATGAGACTTAACTTTTATTTTAAATGCATTATGAGAGGAAGCTTGCCGTATTGAAAAGGAAGTTCATTCCATAGCTTTGGTCCACAGAGTATGTAAAAGTTTTCTTAAAAAATTCAGTTTTAGCCTTTGGGATTTGTAATTTTTCACTTACAACATTTCGGAGAGTAAGGATTTTTATCAGACAAGTATTGGATTTTATTTTTTTAAATATACAGGTGCTTCATTCTTTAGACATTTTGAAACAAGAAGATATTTATGGTATTTGATTCTTTGTTCAATACTCATCCATCCAATTGCAAGTTGTTTAAATAAAGGTTCAGATGGTGCTATGGGATCTTGATCTAATATCAATCTTGCTGTTCTTTTTTGCAATTTAAGAATGCGATTTAGTCCCTCATTTGAACAATTTCCCCAAACAACACAGCAATAATCAATTAAAGGCAAAATATAAATATTATAAATTAAATATAAAAATTATAAATAACTCTGGTCTTGTGACCTCTTTCGACTTGTCACTAGTACTTGTGAACTAAGAAAATGTAATTCTTTACCAGAAAAGTTCAGAGATTTTACTTCATTTATATAAATGAGTTTATTGAAAGTAATAATGGCTGCTGATGTTGTACAAAAAAACAGTCAAACAATTAAAAAAACTAGCATCATTGCAATACAATGAAATCTGTGTTTATTGAAGCATAACAGTGATAACAGAACCAATACTACAGCAAAATGGGGATAGGGTTATGATGTTTAACGCCACTTTCAACAATATTTCAGCTATATCGTGTCGGTCAGTTGTATTGGTGGAGGAAACCGGAAGACCCGGAGAAAACCACCGACCTGTAACAAGTCACGGACAAACTTTATCACATAATGTTGTATCGGGTACACCTTGCCCTGATCGAGATTCGAACAGTGGTGATAGGCACTGATTGCATAGGTAGTTGTAAAAACTACCATACGATCACGGCCAAGAAGGCCCCCAATGAAATATGAGTTTATCAAAGCATAACAGTGATAACAGAACCAATACTATTGTTTACAACAGTATAATATTAAAATTACCTGCGACAGACAATAGACGGATACAGCAAATAAATATATTGTATGTCAAAGACAATTCCCTCAAATTTTGTTTAAAATGCCATAAATTGTATCACGTTTATTCAAGTAAAATACATATCGAAAAACAAACAACAAGTAATTAATTGCATTGTAAATTCTTCTTACTTTATCATCTTTAGATAACCTCCCCTGAACCTTGTCTGGGTCTGCCAAGGTCTCTTGTGTTGTTTTAATAAAATTCAGCAAATCTACTTTAGCTTCTGTAAATAAACAATTAACAGAGTTTTTTTTTTTAATAATAAAAATGGAAAGATTTCGATAATTAAAAGGTTGTTGAATAAAAATCAAAACATAAGGCTGTAAATAATTAACATACTTTAATATACAATATATATGAATATTCATCGATTGAAAACAAACTAATTCTAGTTCTTAATTGGGCCTGTCTGCCCTAATTACCTCACCAAAGCACTCCAGTGCCTTTATTTTAGAAAGTTGTATAAAAGTGCCTTTCTCACAAATTATAAAATGAAAACCTAAAAATACAACACTGTCTGAACAGATTCAAAATGCAAAAGAAAAATCACAGAAAGAGGCAAAATTGACACCTCTAACATATATATACATGACCTCAAACCTCCCATCTTAGTGAAATGATGAACAATTTGTATATTATCACGGCCATTTCATATTTATAACATAATTTCTTCATTGTTTTAAAAAAAAATTCTTTGTTACTAGTCTAGGCTCCCATATTTATATTTAATCTAGTAAATGAAAAAGTTCAAAAGTGATGTTCGACAGTCCCACCAACCACAACATGAACAACTCCACTGACTCGCTGTATGACTCAATGTTACAATTTGAAAAAGAGTAGAACTATTAAATGCAAAATATATTTATTATTTTAAGTGTATTTTTATTGCTCTTCTTGTTGTTAGTGAGGTTGTTGTAAACCTTTCAGACATTTTATTATTTACGTTGCGGGCAGCTGACCAAATAGGTGAGGTGAGCTTTTGCAATCAATTGTCGTCCATCTGTGACTGTGATCAGTCACTGTCTTTTCACACAAAAATCTTCTCTGAAATCGCTGAACCAAATTAAACCAAACTTAGTTGGAATGGACCTTGGGTGGTACCCTTTCAAGTTTGCATCTGACAGCCCTGCCCTCCATCCTCCATTACTAAAAATAGCAAAAACAGTCAAACCTGTCTAAACCAAACCCCTTTGGGACTGAAGAATTTGTTCAGTGTAGACAGGTGTTTGGTTTACACAGGTTCAAATTACATAGACATTTAGTAGATGGGACTGTAAAATCTGTCTGGTTAAGCAGGTTTTACGGTTTACTCAGAGTTTGGTTACATAGATATTTAGTAGATGGGACTGTAAAGTCTGTCTGGTTTAGGCAGGTTTTCGGTTTATTGAGGGTTCGGTTTAGACAGGTTTCACTGTACAGTCAAACCTTTTTTGGGACCAAGAAAAACTGGCCTTATAAGACAGGTGACTTATTATAAGAGGTTCAATTCATATAAAATTTTCTATGACAGGACAAGAAAATGGTGACCTTTTATTACAGGTGACCGCATGGGCAGATTTTACTGTATTTCTTTAATTGTTCATTACCACTTTGTTTTTAGTCATAATGAGCTAAGCTTTAACTGTACCTGAATGACTATGAGTAGTTTAACACATATTCCACATATTTCCATGAGATTTTCTTATTCATCCAATTTATACCGATTGTGCAAATTTGGCTTACTTTGATAAAAAAAACCACCACACATTAATGTCTTAGAACCACAGAACATTACTTGACTAAGCCAAATTTCAAAAATAATAAAACAATTGACATGGTTCAATATAACAATGGTATCCCAATCTTCTCCTCTTATAACTATACCTCCAGTGCTTAAAGGATATAAAATATACATACCTGCCCAATCTAAAAAGTCGACACATTCTGTCTTGTTGTACCTAAGTGCTGTTTCCCTTGCCCTTTCTCCATGAACATTTTTCTGTTGTAAATCAGACTGAGCTTCAACAAGAGCTTTTAAAACTCCAAGTTTTCCCCACGCTGCAGCATGGTGCATTGCACTATAACCTGTATAATGGTAAAAGGTGGTGTTAAACATCAATCAATCAATCAATCAATCAATGTAATTCAGTATTTATGAATATTGTGCTTAAAATCATAATTTGTAATTTGCCAATCTACCTTATCGTGACACCCACTCAATTTTTTTGCAGTTTTGGTGTGGCGATAGGTTACTAATACCAAAAAAATATAAATACAGACAGACTCCTCCCAATATTTAGTCATGTTTTCAATTTATTGATCAGAATTACCCTATTTTGATAATTCTTTGTGTAGTAAGGGTCTGTAGCCACAAATGTGCCCTCTCATTCTAGATCTGTCATCTAAAAGCCCAGTAGGGATTCTACAACGTACCCAAAAGATATATATTATCAATGAAAAACATTAATTTGCAATGCAAAACATGTTACTATACTGGCCTCATAGACAGATTTTGATACTGGGAGTCAACACATTGTGTGAGCCCTCTACTATTGAAGAAGAATGAGTGAGTGATTGTTGCTTAAAGCCAAATAAGCCATTTTTCATCTATATCATGGTAGGAAGAAGTTACATTCAAAGAATTGATGATGATGTCTGCTTTGTACAACACCAAGATGCGTAACTCGATCTTTATAGTGCAAGCTCACTGAAACAACAGTCCACAGGTAGATATGTCACTCCTCTCTGTAATATTATCCTAATTCTGAGTCATACAGTTTATGCTCTTACTCCTTAATGCTGCATGCTTAACAGTAGATACGATAACGTAACCCTCATTCCGCTTGTGCTCCATTTAGGGTTACGAATCGATCCCATTCAACGTATGGGAGCAGCGCCCGGAGTGATTTACACCGGGCAGTTTTTTGTCCTAATTCCGTTGTAAGTGGTTGGAAAAATTAACGAGGGGTGAAAGATAAATATATTTAGGTAAACCTTGAGGTGTTAAATAATCGCTGCAGCAATCCATGGTAGACTTATATCCATCTGAAAATTTGAATGCATGAAATCTTCTTTCTGTCCGACATTTTGTTTACAAGTTGCTAGTTCACGCGCACTTGCCTCGTTTTTGAGATATCCTTATTTGGATCAATTCTATAGTAAAACCGACTTTTTCGTAGTAACAGTTTCCCTATTTGGCATATATGGATAGGCTCCGCCCATCGCGAGAGTCTACGTAAGGTGTTATGGCGGACAAGTAACAATTTTCAAATACGAAACCGGTCTTGAAGATAGAAACAGGGATTGTAACACTTATTTCGTATCACCATTACTTAAAAATTGTTGGGAATAATGAGATATGACCAGATATGCAAAAAGAAAGTTGAAATATTCACGGAACGAAAATTTTAATTTGCTCCCATACGTTGAATGAGATCGATTTGTAACCCTAAATGGAGCACAAGCGGAATGAGGGTTACGTTATCGTATCTAGCTTAACAGAGAAACAACAAATACCAATTTCATAATCTTTAGTTAAACCCAACCTGGTCTTGAACCAACAATCTACCGCACTCCAGGTGAGCAGACTAACCATTACACGACCTTGATAACTGGATCTCCAACAGCAATACATATATAACAATACAATAAAAAAAATCAATAGTAAAGAACGTATTCATTCATTCAAATTGTAAAGGCAGAATATAAAACATTGACCAGTTTCCTTGTGATGGAGTACAGTTTCAGTTTTTTCATGCAAAAACGTAACGATGCATAAGTACTATATTTATGAAAAATGGTTTGTGTGACATAGAGGATCTCCATGACTTCATTTTTCAAATTGGTCACCTATGGCAAATGATCTATTTAAGCACTGTGTCCATTAAACTGGTGACAAAATTGAGCCCTGTTATAATGTATATCACTATCAGGGTCCCATGGTTGTTAAATTTGAAAAATGAAGGTGAGAATTGGTTGAAATCCAAATAGTATGTGAATATTAGGTATCATAGAACCTGCGGTACCATATAGTATCAGAATACATCCTACCTTGACAGTTGACTGACATCACATCTGCTCCTCGTTGAATCAACTCTCTTGATATGTCAACACGACCTAGTGTAGCTGCAACATCGAGTGGCGACTTTCCATCCTCACCACGTTGATTTATCAACTCAGCAACAGTATCTTTGTATTCGTCTTCATCATCTTCAAAACATTTCACCAATCTTTGTGTATCATTTTTCAAAATGCAGTGCGTTACGATAGTTGTATTTGGTAGCAATATTTCTACAACTTTTTCTTCTTGTTCTCCTTCGGGTGTCATCTTTTTTTTCCTTTTCCCACTTTTTCCACTTTTACATCCGCCACAGTTGGCCGATTTTGCTGTCTGCTTCTTCCGGTTTTTCTCCCTAAATCGTAAACAAATTAGTTGACATGGTTATGGAGATCGTAATCTTGTTAATGCTTGCATGTAAAATTCAACTACTGTGAAGATGATATCACACCACACCGCTAAATTGTATTAAGAATAAACACCAATATTATTTTTTAATATTGTTAGTAGGTGACTAATACATTCACAAGGTATTATTTGTTGTTACTTTCACTAATTTACCCCGACATTAAATCAATGCGTAATTGAAGTAAACAAATAATTTCAAGCACATGAAGGACTCTGAATTGTAAACAAAATATAATAACGAATCGGGCTCCGTATGATAGGTGCGAGTTTCCGTAATAGGTATCATTTACTACTTGGTGTGAGCCTTTCTCTCCTCATGCTCCTGTTTGGAAGCGAAAAAAAAAATAGATTCGCGGACAATTAACGTATATTTTGTTTTTTTATCTTGAAGTGTAAAACAAGTCACAACGTTATCAAAGTAATGGGTAAAAAAGAGACACAAAATGACATACAATCCTACATGGTTTAACGCGGACGTCTACGAGGTCACACTGTGACCAGCCTTTGCTCTAGATATTTTAATCGATACAAAATTCGGTCAGTGGATTTTTCCGGATACTCCGGATCCGGTTTCCTCCACCAATAAAACTGACTGCCACGAAATAGCTGAAATATTGTTGAAAGTGGCGTTAAACACCACAACCCTTTAAAATGATAAATTAATTATTTCCTATAATTGTCATTTTATCTGAATCCAAAACAAATAATAAAACAATAAAATAGCCATTAGGTTTAAAATGTACTAAGGGAACGACCATTTAACTTGAAAAAGGGGGG
>MJUT01040905.1:39448-53945 GCA_002080005.1 Gigantidas platifrons | reverse complement strand
GTCATGTACTAGTATTTGTGTGTTAAGGTCATGTACTAGTATTTGTGTGTTAAGGGTATCGCCACCAGGAAAGTGACCGGTCATGTACTAGTATTTGTGTGTTAAGGTCATGTACTAGTATTTGTGTGTTAAGGTCATGTACTAGTATTTGTGTGTTAAGGTCATGTACTAGTATTTGTGTGTTAAGGTCATGTACTAGTATTTGTGTCTAGTATTTGTGTGTTAAGGTCATGTACTAGTATTTGTGTGTTAAGGTCATGTACTAGTATTTGTGTGTTAAGGTCATGTACCAGTATTTGTGTGTTAAGGTCATGTACCAGTATTTGTGTGTTAAGGTCATGTACTAGTATTTGTGTGTTAAGGTCATGTACTAGTATTTGTGTGTTAAGGTCATGTACTAGTATTTGTGTGTTAAGGTCATGTACTAGTATTTGTGTGTTAAGGTCATGTACTAGTATTTGTGTGTTAAGGTCATGTACTAGTATTTGTGTGTTAAGGGTATCGAATTTGCCCCCTTTTACTACATTGTTGTATTTTTCTGTTGGATTTTGGAACTATTCCGACGAATTTTTTTATTTTTACATATGATTGGGAAGTTGCAGGAGTTTAGAATCTCTCTTACTGATTTAACTCCGCAACATGTGTGTGCCTTTTCTACGCCAGAATTTGTGTTAGTACATGTAATGTTTGTGTTGTTCTCGTTTACTTGTTTTGTTTGTGTATCTTTTTGCTTAATTATTGTCTACATGGCGTTTCATTTTCTGCTCACCCCCATTTCATTCATATACATTTAGTATTTGCGAAGTTTTTTGGTCCCAAATATGGTTGAGATATGATACATAGACACAAAAAATAAGAAATCGGTAAGCCTGGATGAATATTTCTCTGAATTCACTGTCCAAGAGCGTGCAAATGAATATTAGAAGGACAAATAACGAAATGAAGACAGAGACGACCATTGCAGATATGGATTTCCAAAGTCACTTATCATATAGTAATCTAAAGCAAACGCTAATAGAGGATCGACTCTGTATCATTTTAATTTGATTAACCGGGGAAAATATTTAGAGGGCGAAGTATTTCTCAGATATGAAGAAATTACCCAGGAAAAACAGTTATTTTCTGCATTACATTCTTTCTATCTGATATGTGTGCCTACATCTTCGCTAGCTAAGGTAATGATCCTCCCGATGAGTTCCCTCCCATGTTCATTATTTGATAAGTCGGGCAAGCTTTTTTGGAAAGCTAATACTTGTATTTTTAAAAAGCTAAATAGGGGCCGCCATATTGTAGTTGGATTTTTAATTACCTATGCAATCAGTGTCTATCACCAATAACGTTGTGGGTTCGAATCCTGCTCAGGCGAGGTGTACTCGATGTAACATTATGTTATAAAGTTTGTCAGTGACTTCCGACAGGTCAGTGGTTTGTTTTCTCCGGGTACTGTGGTTTCCTCCACCAATAAAACTGACAGACACGATATACTAGTAGCTGAAATATTTGTTGAAAGTGGCGTTAAGCACCATAACCTTAACCCTAACCTCCTAAAAGGTTTTATCATATCACATGTTTAAGGGGAGGAAATCATATTTACTTTTTGGAACATTTCGTATATAACGCTAGGTATGTTGCCTATCGGAAACTTCTATTTCGAGTCAACATATCACATTATTCTATGTAAAACAATATTAAATTAAACTCTATATATAAATTTGCATATTTATTTGAAAGACACTGGCATAAAAATAAAACATTATGATGTAAATTTCATAATTAAAAAATATAAAATAAGTATTCGTTAGCTGTCAATATCAAAAATCTAGTGTCATGGAAAATATACTCCATGTTCGAAAATGTTGTGTTATAAGTAGACTTCATCTTCAAACTTCAAATAACTGATTAAAGTTCGTGGTATGTCCAGAGTATTTATGCTGTCATTTATTGTAAGGGTATATATATTGTCTCGAATCTTTAATCTGCATAAATGTTGCAACGTATGCACACTTTTTGATGACGTCAATATATTTGTATATACTTCATTAACTTTATCTCGTCCATGTCTAATTTTCGACTTCTGTCCTTTAATTGGAAATAGTTTGAAACCAAGTTTGACTAGATTATTGGCAAGTTTCAGTCTAATTTGAGAATGAAAATCGTGACGGTCTGTCGCAAATTTTAGAAGTTTATACAAGGGAGTTTCTCCTTGAATGTTCAACATGTTAAATTTGGCGCCACATTTGATTAAAGATTCAACAATGTCTGTACAACACATCGAACATGCTATATGAAGTGGTGTATTTCCATGAATTGCATCCTGGGTATTTACGTCACATCCTATGTCAACCAGTCGTTTTACTATGGAACCAGAATGAGCAGCAGCCACGTGAATCGGTTGTCTTCCGGTCTCCCCAGAGTGATTTGGGTCTGCCCCGTGATCCAATATCATTTGTGTTACTTCTTCCTGAATAAATATAAAAGACAATGCGTTAATTTACATAAAAAAGTAAAATTAACCAAGTTTAATAAAAATAGCATTGATTTTCATAGATGGAAATCAGATCTTATCAAATACGGCCGCCATATTGAATGTTGTATCAGAATGAAATGAAGACTCTTTTTTCCCTTTAGGATATAAATCATTCCTGTTAGACTCAAGAATAAAAAAGAAACCGAGTGATTTCTGTATTTAAATGAACCATCTTAAATAAGATCAGTTTATCGATGGAAGATTGGCGGCTTCCAGAGTGATGACAAAATGTCAAACGGGATTTCTCCAGGGAAGCTGTACATGATATGAATGACCATTCTATTCGCTATTGTAACATATATCTTGATTTTATTCTGTAGCTATATGCTGACGGGATTAAAAAAGGTTTGAGCGAGTCATGGTGTTCGAGCTAACGAAGTTCGATTGTATATGTTGCAATGTTGTACGTCATGTATTGTGCAGTTTTTTATTTGTTAAATTAAAAGTTTATATATTACCTTATCATCGAAGGAAGCAAATATGGCTGGTACCAAAGCTGTGTCAACGTTAGCTCCACTAACTATTAGTGTCTTAGCAATGTCAGAACTTCCAGCATTCAAGGCAACATGCAATAATGGTATTCCTTCAAAAAATGAGTCCACATTCGCTCCTTTCTCTATTAATAACTCTACCACTGGTTTGTTTCCTTTCTTAACAGCATGACACAACATTTTTGAAAGATAATTTTTACCCATTTTGTTATTTTCATTTGATAGAAAATTATCATCCACATATGGTAATATAAGGTTCAGGAGATCACATGACCCATGTGACACTACTCTAATGAGTATATCAGAACAAAGCTCTGCCATGTCAGACAGCTTGGTTTGTGAGAAATGTGTCACGAGAAGAGCTTGGAGTATGTCGCAGTGACCCATTTTTACACACCATTGTAAGGACTGGATTATGCACTCCTTCGAAGCATGAGGATTGATCATTTCCATGTTTGAAGATCTGTAATGAATAAAAAACGAAGTTATAAAATCGGCTTTTATGTTTTAATTAACTTATCAAGATATACATGTGTACAAACAAATCTGATTAAATAAATAAATAAATAAATAAATAAATAAATAAATAAATAAATAAATAAATAAATAAATAAATAAAACTGTGTATTACCTATATTTTACATATAAATCTAAATCCATGGCATCGTTTTTAATTTTCATATATCCACGTAGAATAGATGTCAATTTATATAGAAAATTTAGATTTTGAAATTATTATTTATAACTATTAAAAAAAACACGACAAAACCTCTTAAATGAACTTGTTCATAACATACTTGTGACGATTTAAAAAATGCACCAAAATAATTGTATATTTCAGTATTATAGTGGTTAATATTCACTTACATTTTGTATCTGATGCGAACAAAGAGCGAGACGATAAAATTACCGAATTTAAAATTCAAGTAAAAAAGGGGGGAGGGCAAATACGTCATAGGAAGTGATAGGTTATACCTGTATGATCAAACACAAAAGTAAGTCACAAATCATAATTATATCTATGATTGGTTAAAATCTAAACCAACCTTTCACCAATTATGTGTATTGAAGTGTAGAGCTACTTTTTAAAATTAATTTGAAAATAAAAACGATCTTGAAAAGAAGAAAAAATAAATAAGTAAACACATCCTATTTAAAGCACCAGTACCCACGTGAGTCAACAAAATCTTCTAAAGAATTATATACGGTAATGATCTAAACCAAAATCGTGTGTTACAGGCTCAGCCTGTAAGCAGACAGTGGGAAAAAGGTTAAGTTTGTCCCCTACCAAGTAATAAGATCAATCAATGTATATATACTCACATTAATGTTAATTTAATAGATAACTTAATGAAGTAAAAGTTAGTACCAGGATATTAAAATATTATTAATAAATTGAAAAAGCATTAATCAAATTTGGTATAGCAAAATCATTGTTGACGCACCCAGCGAAGAAGGAACCGCTTACCATCCCGTATCACCCCAGTTCATATCCGGTTATTTGTGGGGTTTCGTACCGCTCGATCTGTATTTTTTGTGGTAGTATTTGCAGATAATTGTTGGTCCATTTCTCTTTTGGGCATTGTTTAATCTGTCCTTCTTCGAACTACAGCTTCTAATCACCTCTTTGTTCCCTCCAAACTTTCCTACATTTCCCATCGCCTGCCGTCGGGAGGGGAAAAAGGGGGGGATAAATATGTATACCATTGTATAAAAGGTATCTTTTGCGACGAAATGTGAATTCTAAATAATATAATACAATAATGATTATGCAAAAAAAAAAATTGCCTCACGTGGGGGGAAAAAAGGCGGGGGGGGGGGGGNGGGGGGGGGTAAAATATGTACATTGTATTGCATCAAAGGTATCTGTTGCGACGAAATATGAATATGACTATAATGATACAATAATAATTATGAATAATATTTAAACATAAAACAAAACAAAAACTTACGTGTAACCATTTAACCTTTCTTTGTCAAATGTTATTGACATACCAATAACAAAACAATGGAATGATAAGCTGATTATATAAATATTATCTAGCCAATCAGTTTATCTACATCATAATTTTGACACCTGATACGTTTATTAACACATTTCGTTATCACATGGTAATAATAAATCAATAAAATAAAATATTATACATAATTCAAAAGGCAACATGATACGGGCCGGGAAACCGTTGTTATAAAGTCAGTAGTGTCTAGTGTCTACAACGTACTCTTACAGATACAGATCTAAATATGTAGATAGAGTATGTCAAACATTTTACGTTTGATGTTGTAATCGAAGATGAAGCTCAATTAATCTAATTTAAATTTATTATAGATGTTTGTTCGATCTGTGTTAGTTAGGGACCGATCATTTAACTTTTAGGACAAAAGAAAAGGGGGGGGGGGGGGTGTCATTCCCATTTATCCAACTTAAAAAAAATATATTACCGGTAAAATAAAAGTTTGATAAATTAGGTCAAAGGTAACCAGGAACAAATGACACATAATAAAATGGGAATGCATGATTTTCAAACGTTAGATAAACGGGAAGACACCTAGCAGGTGGCGGGTGGGGGTGGGGGTACTTGGTGGTGGAGTCAGGAAATTGTTTTCCTCATGAAGCGAACATAGGTTATTTACCGTATCATTTAAGGACGAAAAAATCAGTATTTTTTTCTTCTAATTTACCAACAACTTATCGTTGCAAACGGCAGGGTCAGGTTAATTATTTTGCATCTTTCAGGACAACGGATAATGTTTTCTATAAAATTTGGACAGAAAATATATATATATAAAAAAAGCCAGACACAATTAAAAGTTAAATGTTCGTTCCCATAGTTTACACAAATGTACATATAGCCATCTAAAGCTCCGACAAACATCTAATTTTAATTAGATTGAAGTCTAACTTGTGTTTGCTTCAAATAAATATTATAAATGAAAGACAAACTCTTGTTTTATTTGTCAAATTTACAGTACCATTATTTTGAACCGGGATAAAGTTTTGAGGGACTTTTGCATATGTTCACATACAAAACAACACTTTATGACTGGAGAAAAATATCTATATTATTCCTTTCAATAAAATCAGAGACATAAATAAAACCCAACAGTGTTGGAATTCGATCTTTGAGCTGATAATTTTTTTGTTCTCCCTCGACGAGATCCGAACTCACACTATTGATGCACTTCAATTCACCAATTGGTTAGCCTTATTTCCAACACCCTAGACCACTCGGCCACATTCGCTATATAAGAAAATGGACATAAACATGGATTGATTGATTGAATGGTGTTTAACGGTAACTTTAGTAGTATTTCAGCTATACTGTGGTGGGCATATATACATCTTAGTAAATAAATATGCAAATGTGGAATAAAAATCGCACTTTTTACATTTCCAATAAAATATGATATTGTTATTTTATTCTGCAAAACCGATGTCCAACAACTAAATTTAAAGTTTTGACCTGTAGGCTAAACCAATATCGACTCTATATTAGTTATGAATAATAGTAACCTGTCGTATATATATTGACTGTACATATATATTGGTTATTAATAGTAGCCCTGTGTCGTATATATATTGACTGTACATATATAATCTTGGTCATTAATAGTAGTCCTGTGTCGTATATATATTTCTATAATACAAAAAATGTCAAACTTTGACTCTGATACTTTATGACGGATTTAATTCACGTTTATTGAGGGATAAAATTTGAATAGAAATATAATCCGCGATTGAAAAGAAGTGTGGGCTGCGAATGGAAAATTAGATTTTAATATCTACACCACTGTGTTCGTGTCATTTTCTAAGACAGCCCCGTTACTTCTAGAGATAAAATTTCACACCTGAAGATATATAACTTTTGCCATCAAGAAAAGTTTTCAGTATTTGTTACACATCATTTAAAGATTTTTTTAACTACTGGGTGGTTTTTGGAACTTTAAAAATGACACGATTTCACCGCTCCCATTGGGGTTAGGGTTGGGGTTTAACGCCACTTTCAACAATATTTCAGTTATTTCACCGATCTGCCGCAAGTTATTGACAAATTTTTATCACATAATGTTGTATCGAGAACACCTCGCAATGAGCGGGATTCGAACTCATAACTTTAGTGGTGATAGGCACTGATTGCACAAGTAGTTGTAAATCTAACTACCGTACGATCATCACCACGACAGCCCCTTCTCCCATTGGAATAAAACAAGACTAAAACTTAATCTTCACGTTTACAACACAGTACCAATAAAAACATTCTACAGTGACAATGATTTAGGAAGGGAATGCAACCTTTTTTCAATTGATTGATTTGATTTATTGTGTTTAACGCCACTTTCAGCAATATTTCAGCTATATCATGGCGACCAGTTTCAGTGATGGAGGAAGCCGGAGTACCCGGAGAGAACCACCGACCATGGGCAAGCAACTGGTAAACTTTTATCACTTGCGGCTGCGAGTCGAGTGCACCTTTTTTGTAATTTACAAAGCTGGGCACGAACCGACGCCGTATTGGTGATAGGCTTGTATGAGTTATTAGGTAATCCAACTACCTAACTCATTGAGCCACCCGGTCCCCTCTTTTTTCCAATTGAAACTACATCGGTTATGCAATGACTGTCCCGACAGAAAAGGGAGATTGTGGAGAGCGAAATATTACGACATCAAATCAATTAAAAAATTACCCTTACATTTAATCAAATTCCAGTTAGATCGTGAAGGTCAGTTTCATTGGTGTTAATGGAGAATACTATCTGTTACAAGTCACTGGCAAACTTACTTTCAAGGGACAAAATGTCGACCTCCTAGAATAATATTTTATTCATTGCACATTCAACATCCCAAGATGTTTTATTTTTTCATCATATTAGAGGTTTGTCGGGCCTTCTCTTTGTTGTCATCGTATGATATACTGATTTAAATAGATCTTCATAATCAATGCATATATCCGCAGTAGTCAGATATGAGTTTGTTAGACTCATGTTCGTTGCTAGGTGTACCCGTTTTGGTCTTTTAGCGATAGTGCAAATCAACACCTAACTTGTGCATGGTCGGTGTTGATCCTACATCAATAAATTTGATAAAGAATAATGCTGGTGATGACCTCAAACGACAAGAGCAGTACAATTTAAGTCCTTCAGAATTCACAGATTTGGTTTCATTTAAAATGATCAGCAATTAATTCATTTAGTGTTGGCAGCTATACAGAGGTGATCCATCAAAGTTTTGCTATTCCTTGCACGGGACCGATCATTAAGCTTTTAGGAAAGAGGGTTGTGCTTTTCCCCGTAGCCAGAATTTTTTTTCATGCGAAACAAAAATCAGATTATTTCTGATTTTGATTATTACTGCTTTGATCATCTAAAATCAGTATTTTACAAAAAAAAATTCTAGTTGAAAACTGCAGGATCTGATTATTACTATATTTTTGCATTTTTTTTGTCAATTAATTTTTTTTCTTTATAATTTGGCGACACAATTTTTGCTTTAAAAAATAATAAAAAAAACAATAAAGCACACCCCCAATGACCCCGAATTACATTAAATGGTCATTCCCTAAGTACAATGTATGTTTCTATGAAGAAGCTCTTCTTTATATCATAATATTATATATGTATTTATTTGGAAAAACTACCCCTTTACAACGGGGGCAACCACCACCGGGGTAGCAGTGAAATGACACACAATTTCAGTTTAAAATGTCTCTCTTTCTGTTAAGATCGTATTTAGTACATGTAAAACACAAACTGATTTGTAGAAAAAGCTATTACAAACACAGATCACATACAATTTCCTTAAAAATTTTCTTAGTAAAATATCAAACAATATCGTAATAAAATTCTCAACAAAATCTTACCTCTTGCTCGCTGTTCACCTCGGAAGAAAGTGATTAGCTATATAGAAAAACAAATCTGAACATGTACCCCGGGTACAGTCATGTAAGAATTCTTTGGGAACTTAATCTTTGTGGTGTTTGCGGTTTTTTTTTTTCATTATCGACATCTGACATATTACAAGTCACCTACGTCTACAATGTCTTTTTAACTTCCTAAGTTTTTATTACTGTTTAAACATTTATTAAAAGTCTTTTAAAAATGATCTAATCATGTTATGTGTTCTGTTCTAAGGGGTGAAAAGGTGGCAAGATAAACTTGACTATTTAAGGATCTTTTTTTATTTCATTTCTAAAATCGATACCTGATTATTTTGATATCAGATAAGTAATTCAATGAAAACTAAATGATGTTTTATCGACAAGTGCGTGATTTGAATAGCCAATTCATCTTTAAGTACAAAGAATACTGTTTTACCCGTATTTAGATGTCTATCTATTATACAAATTACATACCTGTATTTATATACTATTTACATACTCCTTTTTATGTGTCACCGTGTCATACATACAAGGTCTTCATAACTTCCAACAGAAGTCACCGATTTTTTAAATTAGCAAGTTAAAGCGAGTCTTGTCATAGAATCCTTCGGTAGGAAACTAGACACCTCAAAATGTTCATTGAGTCTTATCATAATGTCCATCGGATAGAAGCTAGACACTCAACTAATTTCGGTAGCCTTTTTAACACCTGATCAATATTACACACTTGCCATCCGATTATATTCCATTACATATACACACAAAGCCAAAGGTAAAATATTATCCACCATTTAAATAATTTTAATAATTAACAAAATAAACGTGCATTTGTATACAGGTACAGAAAAGATTAAGTCTTATAATTTAATTAAGAAATTTGTAGATTATTTCCGGTCATTGCTTTAGATCGATTTTACCTGCTTATAAGATCAAAATCAATCAGACAGTATAGGTAATTAATTGTCGTTTACAGGTAACATGGACAATCCCCCCTTTGATAATTGATCTATCATATATACCGACGTGATATATTGGAGATCTTTACAACATGGTATATATTGTATATTGATAAAATATTAATAAAACAAAGCCATTTGTTCAGATCAAATTAAGAGCTTGCATGTACAGGTATATCGATTTTTTAAAGCAAGACTTAGCTTCTTTATTCTAAATTTGATTTATGTTTATTTGACATTTTCTATGTTAAAGAAACAATAAATATATTTGAGTTTTAATGACTATAATGACACGCCCAGTACACCATTGTTTTATTTCATATAATTTTCAACCCGGTACTCGTTAGAATATTTCTAACAACATCTAAGAATAATGTAGAACTGTGCTAATGCCTAAGCCAATTACCACCTTCTAAAATCATCGACCGAGATGTTTGAGCTTCTATATTATTATGGCATACACACATCTGCACTAAAAACCCCCGGCGGTAGAGCGGAGGGGACGTGTTGTCCGTGACCTCCACGATATAACTGAAATATTGTTGAAAGTGGCGTTAAACACTAAAACCCTAACGCCATCCGATGGTATTGTAGGACTGTGTTTATACCTATTCATACCTTCTATAATCATCCATGCTCGAGAGATATACAAGCTTCTATATCATTATCACATACAAACATCTACATAAAAAACACACGGGTTATGCTTATGGTGCTTCAGTGGTAACTTCCCACTTGGTCTACTCCTACTTAGTCTACTCCCATTTGGTCTACTCCCACTTGGTCTACTCCTACTTAGTCTACTCCCATTTGGTCTATTCCCATTTCGTCTACTATTTGACCATTCCCATTTGGTCTATTCCCACTTCGTCTACCGTTGAAAATTTAATAATTCCCATTTCGTCTACTTAATGAAATTTTATGAAATTTTATGAAATAGAGGTCTATAACATCTTTTAAATTAAAATTATAGTGTATTAGGGTTGTGATTGTGTATTCTTTTTCTGTTCATGTTTTCATTGTTTTCATCCTCTATCCTATGAAATAATGTAAACCGAGTACAATTCTCCGGAATTTCAAAACTGTTAATCACTGTAAAAACAGAGGAATATGTCACTTTTGTATAATCATTCCCATTGTTTATGTTACAAGCTCATTATTAAATATAATTATTTTTTGTATCACCAACCTTAAATGTATTTCATACACAACTTTGATTTGTTTTGTATAATAAATAAATATTTTATATAAAATAAAAAATAGCTATGTCTTAAAAATAGTTCTACCCTTTAATTAAGAAAGTATATATATATATGACATTGAATTTTTTTTTAAATGTGTATAAATACATATCATAAACATTTTAAATTGAAACTTTTAAACTTTCTCTTAAACTTTCCCCACAATAGAGTGAAATTGTTTTTTATATGTTGTTTTTGTATATAAAATTCATAGAGTAGACCAAATGCAACACTATCATTTTTCTAGAGTAGACCAAGTGGGAATAGACCAAATGGGAATAGATCAAATGGGAGTAGACCAAATGGGAATAGATCAAATGGGAGTAGACCAAATGGGAGTAGACAAAGTGGGAATGAACCGTTTCAGTTATATCATGGCGGTCAGTTTTATTAGTTTGACCCTGACTTAATACGGACAAACAGACAGACTAACTAACAAATAGGTTATTTCATATAAGTACAGGGGCGGATCCAGAGANGGGGGGGGGGGCAGTATTTTCAATAATAGATGGACCCAACTCCAACTGTAGTCCCAAAGCTGTTCTGGCATGTAGGTAGGTAAATCTTGTTTTCATTTCATTTAGTGTATGTCGAGAAAAGGTCCAGTTATTGACTTCCTAAAGTAGTCTTCCGGACCCTCTGCTTCAACAATATCTCTCATGTGTCTCCAGCATATTCTAAGTTTTTTAACCTCTATGTCCACTGTGTAGCATCACCACCGGATATAGGTAGCTCGTGAAGTCAGGTAAAGTAAAATTATTTCTTATTTTCATTATATTCTACGTTTTGCTGACGAGTAAAGTTTTGTGATATTGATTCCTAATAATGTAGCTACTATTTAAGGCTGATTATGATCCATAATTGGCTTTCTCTCTCTTCAAATCGTCAGAATCGGACCGGGTGGTATCTGTTCAAAGAAGCATGTGACGAGTTCAAAGTTGTAAAAAACACGTTTATCCTTCAACTATTCATTTGACGTTTTTGTATCTAACAAAGTTTTATCATATTTAAGCTTGAACAACGCTGTATTTCGAAATAAACTATTGTTTTCACAGAGAAATTCGTGTAAATAAAGCGACATCGCTGTACGGCAAATAGCAAAGTATCTATTCCCCGTACAGTAAACAACTATTCGCCGTACAATTTATCCGCTTGATTTACATGAATTTCTCTGTGAAAACAATAGTTTATTTCGAAATACAGTGTTGTTCAAGCTTAAATATGATAAAACTGTGTTCTATACATGTTCTAAGAAGGTGTACACGATGTTTGGTTACTCACACTGCAATACCATGAATACTGATGAACTTCATTTCAACATTTAAAGTACCTGTATTTCGGGAAATACTACCTTCCAGTGAACAAAATAGAATGATAAAGACAAAATTTTGAATGAATATATCTAGGGCTATCTATATTTAGGCAATCTTCAAATCTAAATCACACTCTTTAAAATTATTTGAAACAACATTATACAGATAATATATTCCTTCTTCATGTAGTGTTATTAACTGGTAAAGATTCGACAACAAGCGGATCAATCATAGCATCTATTGTGCGTGGGGTCGATTAAGAGCAAAATCGTATGACAAAAGAGATGATTTTAATTTTCATATTATGAACTTTCCATTTATATGTAGCAACAGTCCAGCGCCAGCTGCAGTTGGAGTATATATATATCTCTGTTATACATGTTCCAGAGATTTGTGGTTTCTATCATGAATTCCTTGATAGCATGAGGGTTGTTGCTAATAAGGAAGCTAGCGGGTTGCTAGTGGCGACGTTGACGTCATCACCTCGAAAGTTTGACGGTGAACACCATGACGTGGTTAACTGCTACGAAATGCAAATGTTTATTTCTTATGAAGCAAGAATCTTGCAATCTGATTGGTTAGTTACCCGGGTGTAAATAGCACCCCACCCCAGCTAAGCCATTTACACCCGGGATTAAATAAAAAAGTAATTTTGAACTACGCACACCAATAGTATGATATGAAATGATACATTTACATAAAATTTGATGATTATAAACACTAATATGTGTAATATATGTAAAATAGAAAACAAAATAGCATTTTTCTCAATGCGCTGTTTTTTTGTTTTTTGTTTTTTGTTTTTTGCGTAGACAGTAAAAGGGAAATAACTTTATTTATTTATGTCTGCTAACCTGAGGGAAATAACTTTATTTATTTACGTCTGCTAACAACGCAAAGGAAAAATGTCGACGAAAAGATTTGCTTCCCATACAGAAGCAGAAATTTTAGAAAATACTTCTTCTTCTTCTTCTTTGTCTAAATACTTCTTATTCTTTCGATCGTCTTTTTTCGTTTTCTCTAAATACTTCAACTTCTTTTCAAAAGCACCCAAATCGAAATGATTCATATACAACGTTACTTGTTTTTCGAAGATATGACGTTATAATACAATACATTTTCGCGTACTTTTTTCCTCTTACTTTAAAAAAATAATAATATCAAATTCGTTATCTTGGTGTAATCAAAAGAAGTAAAGGAAAGCTTCATAAGAAATAAATTCGTTATCTTGGCATAATCAGGTTTGTACGGAATTTTACACAGGTGTTGAAAATCCATACACCCTTCGGCTGCGCCTCAGGGTGTATGAATTTTCAACACCGGTGTAAAATTCCGTACACCCCTGATTACACCAAGATAACTAATATGTGTCACAAATGACCACGGATATGTTCCGTTTGTCGTAATCACTATCCGGTCCTTTCTTTAATCATGGCTTATCACCGGATTTGTAACTAGATTAACACGACGGGTGCCACTTGTGGAGCAGCAACTGCTGACCCTTCAGGATCATCTGAGTTATCCCTGGTTTGTAGTAGGGTTCGTGTTGCTCGATCTGTAGTTTCTGTGTAGAGTTTTGCAGACTATTGTTTGTCCTTTTGTATTATCTGTCCTTTGATTTACGGCTTCTTGTTGCCCCTTTAGTGTATTCAACCTTTTCTTATATGTAGTTGTCCGTAATGGTGAATAATTTGTCTCCTACACACATGAGCTGCAACTCAAGGTTGACAGAAGAATGATGACTTCAACTTAACCACTAGAACCCTTTGGTTCAGCTTACTTATTACCAGCAACCTTCTATCAACGAAAGCCCCGTCTCTTTTTATTGAAGTGTCTGTATCAGCCAGGAAAGTGAGTGGTCATGTTATTGTGTGTTAGGTGTATCGTTACCAAGCCAGGAAAGTGAGAAGTCATGTTATTGTGTGTTAGGTGTAGCGTTACCAAGCCAGGAAAGTGAGTGGTCATGTTATTGTGTGTTAGGTGTATCGTTACCAAGCCAGGAAAGTGAGTGGTCATGTTATTATGTGTTAGGTGTATCGTTACCAAGCCAGGAAAGTGAGTGATCATGTTATTGTGTGTTAGGTGTATCGTTA
>MJUT01040905.1:15439-30708 GCA_002080005.1 Gigantidas platifrons | reverse complement strand
AAAAACAATCATTAATATTTTCCACCGCATGCTTCTCAATGCATACATTCTGTACAGACGCAATACTGACGACGATCAACTTCTTTCACGAGCGGATTTTATCGCCTCTGTAATCGAAGCTTTATTGAACGAACACCTTGTTAACCCTTGAAAGGCGAGAAAACCGTGAAGATGCGTTCAGAGACGGAGGTGTTCTCGAAATACTAGAAGGAAAGAGAGAAAAACTGTATAGTGTGTTCTACTAATGATAGGAGATAAAGATCTAGGACAATATGTGGAAGATGTAGAAAGGGTATTCATCCTGTATTACAAAACAGAAAATGCCTTTATTCTTTATAAATTATTTATTCTAATTTGAGGCCCCTAGGTATTAATTTATTAAAATGTGCATTCAGTTCAACTCTTCTTAGCTATTATAATAGCAAGGGAAGACAACCGAAGCGCAGATCAAGACGAAGACAAAGACAAACCCGGTAACAAGAAAGACACACAACGACAAAACAAGTAGACACTCAACACAAAAAACTAAAAACACATGACACACACGGACCCCGTACACATGGATATTTAATTGTATTTACCAACTGACAATATATTAATCGGTAAACATCCTTATTCGCGGTTGATGCCAGTCACGTTAATGAGGAGTATAAAATAAGGCTCTACATCGGCACTCTACGGTCCTTGTAAAAAAGCCGATATATCGGCTCTTGGCATAGTAAGGGTTAAAGGCGAATTGTCTACGATTTTGTTGAAAAATTTTAACTGTCCATAAATGATTTGTTTAAGCTATTATTAAACAGTTATGCTGCAAAATATACGATTGGTGTTCTTTTTTTGACAAAAAAGACCCAAAACTATCGTTATCGGGATTATTTTCCAGGATGACAAAAATTCAAAGTGAAAAAAACAGCGCCACCTATAAAAAACGGAAGTTGAGAACTCTCTGGGTTTTAGCTTTGATGTAAGGAAAATACTGTTAAGATTCAAACACTTCATGATTGTCACGCTCGTTTAATGTTGTTTGAATCTTAACGTTTCGTTGCGTATTCACCAATAATTCGGTGTTTAATCTTCATTTTATGAAGGTCAGTACGGAAAACGACAATAATTTTGGGTGTGAAAAAATACGATGTTCGTAGACCATATACCTTTAACTGAACACAAAAAAGACACCGATATATGACGTTGGAAATTTAGGTCCTGATTTGGGACAGGCACAAAAATGTGGCGGGATGACACAGATAGATTAATGGGGTCCCAGTATTCCCCTCTTGATAACTTTATCTCCAATGGCAATACATATAAAACAAATGATAAAGAAAAGCTACACAGATTCGCTTGCACTCAAAAGAACCCACATACAAAAATGTACGATCACAAAAATGAATGACAACATACATGCAGTGGCGGACCGGGCGCGCGCCCCCCCTAAAATTGGAAAAATATGAATTTTTTTGCGTAAAATCGTGATTTTTCACACGCAATACCCCTAACATTTTCGCGACTAGTTCCGCTAGGCGCGATTATTTTAACTATGCCCCTCCTAACTTGAAATCCTGGATCCGCCCCTGTACATGTAAGCATAAACCGTACATTAGCAGGGCCAATGAATGCTGGTAGGTAACTAACTATATCGTCTCTCATATGAACATATGGTTATGCTTATGGTTTTAACGTTTAGGACTGGTCCCCGTCCCATGTTGATCGGTGCACAGAGAGAGACACTTGCCACATGGGCATTGATTTCCCTGGTTCGGGTACCATGTCTTATTGTATGATTTATTTGCATGTACACGTATGTCTATTTTATAGTTGGTTTGTTTTGTATATATTATAGTCGGTTAAAGAGCTCATCAGAGCTCATGTTTTGTATATATTATAGTCGGTTAAAGAGCTCATCAAAGCTCATGTTTTGCTTGTTAACTGTACATATGCCGACTTTAAATAAACTTTACTTACTTACTTACTTCAGTGGCGGATTGAAAGGGGGTGATGGTCTTTGGGGGCTTCAGTCCCCCCCCCCCGTCGAAAAGTCGAGCATATATATTAACATACGCTTTTCAAGGCTATTTAACGTCACGGTATGACTTTTAATCGAATGGTTTCGATCTGTGTGATGAAAGTAAAATCACATTCAAATTAATTTCTTTGTATAGATTTAATCTTCAAAGAGGTAATTAAGTAATTATGCTAAATCAAATTTTCAAGTTTATTTGAAGTTTTTCGGAATGTATTGTCAAAATACCAATTAATTAGGTATTGTCTTAAACCGTTATTAAACTTGTCTAGTGTCATAATTTCATATATAACCACCAACACATGTAAATTGAGGTTCTTTGAAGGGAATTCTTTTTTAAATAACACTTATTTTTACAAATAAAAGTTTCGGCAATTGTTGCTGTATTTAACAAAAAAAAAATACATGAGTTTCCGTTTTGAAAATATATGAATACGGCATATTTTAAACTCTAAATGAAAATACGAATACATTATAAAATAATTAAAATTAATTTGAAATGAAATAGACTTAAATTAGATTTTTTCCTGCTATTGCTCAGACTCTTGAGCACTATACAATTTCGTAATTTCATGTTTAATATTGTATATTTATATTTTATTACCTCATGCTACACATTGATATGTGTCTGAGTGTTGTTTAATAAAATATTGAAAACAAATCTTGAAACAAAACCAGGGCCGGATCTAGGGGNGGGGGGGGGGGCACCCCCCCTAAAACTGAAAAAAATATGATTTTTTTGCGTAAAATCGTGATTTTTCACACGAAATACCCCAAAAATCTTTTAAGTTCGGTCCCTAACAAGAAATCATAGATCCACCCCTAAAAACTGCCAAAACACACATACACCAGACCAAGAGCAGCTGATGAAAAGCCTTAAGCCTTAAAAAGCGTAACTTTAGTTTAGAGTTCACTAGACTGCAGAGCAAATGTTGAACCACCAGTGTTTTGAGAGGAGTGTTAGAATATGTGAACCACTAGACATCACTGTGTAGCATCACCACCGGATATAGGTACCCTCGAAGCGGGTGGAAAAACAAACGTGAAGTCAGGTAAGCAGGTCAAATTCTTCTTATTTTCATTATATTCTACGTTTTGCTGACAAGTAAAGTTTTGTGATATTGACATCAAGGTACATGCCGATATGGCGTGTAAACGTCCGTTGTATTTCTTAATATGTGCACAATGAAACGCTTTTCTTACGACTTTTAAAAAGACTATACTTTTATTTTACATATACTCGTCAACTAAGTCTATACTTCTAACAGGCAATGCCACCCGCGATGTACTAGTTAAATCTTCAATGTTTGCACTGTCTAAGTTTTATAATTCAGTGCCGTCATTAGGTTAACGTTAGATACAAGCGTCTGTCTGATTCAAACGCACATGTAACCACTTATGGAACAGCAGCGTCACTAAACGGGAGAAGCGGTGAATGATTTCTATTACGAAGTGTGCGTCAAGGTAAGAAGCAGACCTAGCTGGATCTGTATCTTTATTTCAAGTTCAATGGGATAGATGCGATCAACAAAACACCAAACTTATAAAAAATATTTAGTAAAAGGACAGTATCTATACAGTGGAACGTGAAATTAAAGAATCGGGCAACAATAAGTGAAATTTATAGAAATAAAGGAATGCTGACCGTCTATTGAAAAACATTTCCACCAAAATAAGATTTGTCCCTTCCTAAAACAAGGTATTTGTATCTACGCTGATAATTCTTTTAAATGACACAAATCAATTTAGTTTAGTTTTGAATGGAGAATAATTATGAAAAAGATGGAGAAGTCAAATGTTTTAATGCTATTGCATGAGGAGAGGAACCTTGATTGTATGTACTCGAACATATCTTTAGAACCTTGATTGTATGTACTCGAGCATATCTTTAGAACCTTGATTGTATGTACTTGAACATATCTTTAGAACCTTGATTGTATGTACTCGAACATATCTTTAGAACCTTGATTGTATGTACTTGAACATATCTTTATAATTTTTCAGTATTCACATCTGAATTACACCATCCCTGGTGTCACAGTAACTCAGGTCTTAACAACTGATAGCAAATATGTTAATAATTTGGATAGATTTTTCTTGAAGCATTTGACAGACCCAGCAATAACGCTGTTTGTAAGGACATATGTGTAATTTTGATGTACAGGAGAGTGACTGAAGATCCGGTTGAAATTCCAAAGGAACAGACCTGTAATTGTCCACGATTTCCTCTTTTTAAAGTGTTGCCGGGTATATGTAGAGCTGTCAAATTTTTATGTATTGTTAATACATAATTTCTTTATCAAGCAGTTTACGTATTTGATTTATCAATATAGCGGAACGTGAAATTGGCTTCTTTTCGTTGACGGAAGACCCAATTTTTCATCTTTGGCTTACCTTGTCTAGCTTCACCATGTATTAAAACTAAACTACATGAAAAGAAACTTGAAGAAGTATCACAAATATGCACAAATTCCAGCATAAAAAGGGATATATACGTCATCCCCAACAGTACATGACAGGTGTCGTTAGTGGGACAACGGAAGCAGACCGGTCAGAATCACCTGGTTTTGTTGAACTCTGTGTTGTCTAAGCTCTGTCTCTTATAAATGCGTTTTGTTGTAAACAGATCTAATGAACATGGCCAGAGTTGTGTCCCATGAATGAACACAGTTTTCTATATAAAAGTTGTTTTGTTTCTCATTTTCCAGTTTTGTTCTAAGTATTAATAGGTTGTGAACGTAATCAGTCCTTTAAATCTATATTCATACCTTTTTCTAATCAATCAAAATTAGCAAACTAAAGCACTACTTCATGGAAATTTTTCATATTTAAATTATTCAAAGTGAAAGTAGAAAAGTTGGAAATTCCTCGTGTATTTATAAATATCAGACTTATTACATAACATAGACCTCTATACTACTGGGGCCGCCTTGCCTTATCTAACAATCAACTACAAATCTAAACCTGTGAAACTAAGTCAAACGTATAAGTCCCCAGTGGTAAACTGGCCTATGTTTTTAGAAGTACAATTTTCCGTTTTTATTTCATGAAATTATAGAGAAAAGAAGGTTCTAACCTGGACCGTAACTACCATTGAGGCAGACGAGACAGTTGCCTCGTCAGATTTTCGGGTGTCTAAAGAAGATAGAGAAAGAAAAGGGGGAGGGGGAGAAGAAGGACTGAAAACCAACTTCAGATTAAGTATAATGGATACCTGGTCAAATCGACCCACTGCTAAAATTGCCCCGTCAATATCGCCCCACATTTTAATCTATAATGTACATGTACTGTCATTTGAAATTATTCGTTAAATATTATTTAAAAAATCAATCAGTTGTGTTATGTTTAACTTGCTATAGAAGCTGCGACGACGTGGACGCTATTTATGATAGTAACTGGTATAAAGTGTCTAAATAAAAAAGGCGTTATTTTGGGCCGTTAAGTCACAATTTTCGGTCGGGGGAGGGGGGCTTCGTCCCTACAGACCCCCTTTCATGGGGCTTCAATCGGCGGTCCACATACCACTGCCTTTCCCTTTTTAAGCTCATAGCTAACTCACTATGATTTTAATACAGTTATTTCTTGTTGAGAAATGCTTAGTTATGTTGATAAAATCCCTTCCGTTCGATTCGACATCTTGAGAAATGCATCTTTAACTACAAAATGTACTTAAGATGGTAAGAAATTATTATTGGTTTAGCAGATTTGAACTACAAAATATGTCTATATATCAAAGCTTACATGCCAAAATTTGCATTGTAATTCACCGGAGTCAGATGAAAATTTTCCAGAATGCCTTTGATAGTGCTTGTCACGAGATTAGGATGGAGATACAGAGCAGAAGATGTCTTCGGAAACCTAATTTAAACAAGATTAGTTAATAATAAATAATTATGTAATGAAAAGGCGGTTTACTAAAAAGCGATCGAAGCTTGCATCGCTGTTCGGTGTCGATGTTTGTCGAAGTTTGAATCTTACCGGTTGTGTAGAAAAACCCGTTAACTACCACAATGCACTTGTGAAAAAACAAAATTAACACCAGGTGCTCCAGAAGTGTACGTTGTTCCTGTTCCACATATGGCACCGCACCGAGTTACTCAAGGATTATCAGTCAAGTAGATGTCGTAAACGATGTAAAAATAACGAAAGGAAATTACGACATTACAAACAGACCCAGAGGCATCTGTGGGTGAGGCACTGCGAAGCGATCAACAAATTGAATGCGAGAACCGTAAAACCTCTCAAATGAATTCAATCCAACTGTTATTTACCCAGGTGTAAGCAGTTTATCCACCAGCAGCAATCTTTTATTCAGCTAATCCAGGTATGATGTACCCATCCCGAAATGTCGTATTAATTGAGATAAATAAAAACTTCGTCATTTTACGCATCGTCGAGGAATAGTCAACACACATCTTTCGCAAAAAAAAATAAATTTTGTTTTATTGCCAGTCCATATTTAAAAGAATAATCAGCATAACTGCAAACGGCAGCCGGTAGCAAAAGTCTTTGTAAACAGTGTTTAAATGCTGCGACAAATACTAATATTGTAATGCAATAATGTAGATTTATATCATAGCAGTGTGTACACGAATTTATCATTTATTCCCTCAGTGGTGTAGCACTGGTCTCCTATGGAGAATGTCCAGTGGTTTGTACTGATGAATATGTACCAGTTTGTGGTGTCGATGGTAAAACATATGACAATGACTGTAAGCGACAAGAGGCGTGAGTTCTTACGAATTATTTTGACAGTTGTCGGAGATGCTAGAAAAATAACAAATTAAGCATATCAATTTTACGTAACTAATTTTGAATTATATTTCATCTTTATAACTCTGTTTGTAAGGACACTTGCGTAATTTAGGTATCCAGTAGAGTGATGGAAGATCCGGTTGAAATCTAAAGGAACACAATACAGACCCATGATTGCCCATGATTTCCTCTTTTGTAAATGTAGTCGGTGTATATGTAGGGCTTGCAAATGCCTTGTTAATACATCATTCCTTTATCAAGCAGTGTATTTATCAATATAGAGGAATGTGAAATTAGAGGATAGAGCTAGCTTCTTTTCGTTGACGGAAGATTTAGTTCTTCATCTTTGGCTTACCTTGTCCAACTTCACTAGCTTCTTTTCGTTGACGGAAGATTTAGTTCTTCATCTTTGGTTTACCTTGTCCAACTTCACTAACTTCTTTTCGTTGACGGAAGATTTAGTTCTTCATCTTTGGTTTACCTTGTCCAACTTCACACCATGTATTCAGTGAGGATTTACCTATGACTATAGGCTTTATTGGTTGAAGCCTAGGACCTCATCATCTGGGGGGCTATCGCAAAGGAGACAAAAGTTATACGTTGAGTACTTGTATTGTAAACTACTTTGTTCTATAGATTGAATAACAACTGACATAACAATACTGTCAGTAAATGTTGCATACAAGGTATTAGTGAGATGTACAAATTTAGATGTTCATTAACTTAATTTATTCCACATATATATCATTAAAATACATATTCATTCATATTAAGATTATGTGTTTTATTAAACATTATATACTTATATTATGATAGGGAAAATGATAACTGTCTGTAAGCCTGTACATGTACCTCCTCAGTCAAATTGAAAGAAAAGGAAAACAAAAATACAGTGTTATTTATATATGGTTACCTTTAAATATACATGTAGTATGTACATACATATATATATATTTTTTAATGATTAATGTTTGTTATTTTGTATTGTGTTTGATGTCAATCCAGATTTTGGATTTTAAATCAATAAAATCTTTGACTTTGACTTTGACTTTAACAAGTCAAGAGTAGCGTAATGACGTACGTTCCTTAACAACGTCCGGGAAACGTCACGCTAAAGTCCGTACATTTCTCAACATTCTCCTGGGCCTCAATAAAGTCTCTAACTGAATTTAAACAATGTGCTTAAAGTTCAAATACATATCTCAATATAAAATAAATTAGATTAAGCTTACTTTCACTTAACGAAATAAATGAATATTTAACATTACTGTCTCTTCATATAAATTCCTAATAGAAAAATATAATTACTGTCACTATGCTAAATCACTAAAATGAGTAAATTTAAATCACAGTCATTTAGTCCATTTCCGAATCTTGTCCATAGCCTCGAATTTAGCCGTTCTCCAAGTGTTTCTTTTGTGTGTTCTCCTTTGGCTGTGGTGTAATGTCTAATGACTCTATTTTCCAAATTTCTCCAAGTTGTTTTCCTCTTCTTTGTGCGAGATAAGTATTTTTAGTATGGACGAACCTCCTTCATTGGTTGACTTCTTTGTAGGACCGGATAACAAATACCCGATTTTCGACTCCACTGCAGTCGGGCCGTCGCCTCTAATTATTTTATCATCCATAAATTCACAGTAATAATCGGCACCTATCAATAAATTATCTGTAAATCCGTCATGTCCTGGAAATGCATGAGCTAATTTTAAACCTCGTCAGTATGGCAATTTGGTTATTTCTGTACTATGTGTTCGTATCGGCGAAGCAATTTCCGGAACAATGAGTACTTTCATTTGAATACTACTTCCGTCATCCATGAGTACACGCTTTGTCGATTTCAAATGTCGTACAGTGTCATTTCCTCCTCCGAAACCTGAAATCGAGATCATTTCCGATTCCGTCGTTTTCATTTCTAATTGTCTAGCGAGGTCTTTCATGATTAAAGAGCGCTGAGCCCCTTCATCGAAAAGAATATTTACGTCCAAACTTACATCCGAATTAGACTGAATAGTGGCTACGGCTGTTTTGAGCAAGCCTTGTGAAGACGTAGTGCAGTGCATAGCTGATGCGGAGTTTACGTTTTCTTCATTTGAAGGAATTTTGATTTAAATATAATTTTTCTCCTGATTGTTCGACTTTGAAGTTGCAGTCTGAGTTTTACTACAAATACTTGCATGGTGTTTTCGGCCACAGTGTTTACACAATACTTTATCAGAAACACGGTGATTACCAAGACAGTTGAAACAAGCTTTCTTTTGTTTTAATATTTCGAATCGGCCTTTTTGGTCATTTACTTTACTACATACATTGGGACTACCGGTATGAGATTCTTCACAATATATACATGGTTTTCTTGTGCGCATATCTAAGCTGTTTCTCCGTGTATTTACATTTTTGTTGCTCGGTGTATTTGTTTTCGCTAAATATACAGTACTCATTGTAGGTTCCTCGGAATGCAAAGTGATTGTTTGTCCAGCTTCCATTATACTAATTTCTTTAAATAAGCTTTGCCTAAGATTTTCTAGGGGCCATTGACTTAGACCATGTTCACGCGTAATATATTCCGTAATTTTACTTGGAAGTTTGTCCATCATAACTGGAACAATAAAGCACCATATGACTCCTGACTTTGTCCTAATGACTCCAACCCTCAGATTTATCATAAAAATTGCGACATGAATGTACTGTGTTAACTGGAGCAGGTAAATCTAACAAAGCTTGCATGTAGGTATGAATTATCTTTTGGGTCTGCCCGAAACGCTGGTGTAAAATTTCATTAGCTTTGTAGTAGTTTACATTTGTAAGTGCAAATCCCGATACTGTACTCAAAGCCTCATTTTGAAGTAAGGATGTCAAATAGTTGAATGTTTGGGCGTTTGATAGCTAGTGATTACTATGTAATGTACTCTGATAAGAATCCCAGAAGGATTGCCAGTTTAAGATATTGCCGTCAAACTTTTCATTTCTAACTTTGGTTATTTGTGAAATTGACTACTACTGCACGGCATGGGCTCATACATTTGTTGTGATATAAATGATGAAACTTGGCTTCTATTAATATCAAATGTCTCAGCTAATGGGTTTAGAGAACTTTGTGTTACATGAACTGAAGAGCTAGGTGTAGCTGCTTGAGCGCGGGTTGCAAAAATTTGCGCATTTTGCGTATTTTCATCTCTAAATTCAAGCAATTCTCATCTTATTCTATTATTTCTACTTCGAGTTCCTCTTCCGATAACTCACTGATGATTTGACTATTCAACTCCGACAAAGGTTTTTGTTTATCCAAGATTAAATCAAGAATTGTAGCAAGTTCATCTCTGTCGTATTCCTCGTTAGATTGTCCGTCTTCACAAGCTTTGTAAAAGAGCTTCTATGTCCTGATCTCGTTGCTTTAAGTTTTGTAGACATTTTCCCACTGGTCACGGCACCATAATATCGTAAAGGAGACAACAATTATACGTTGAATTCTTATATTGTAAACTACTTTGTTCTATAGATTGAATAACAACTGACATAACAAGTCAAGAGTAGCGTAATGACGTACGTTCCTTAACAAACAAACAAACAAAACAAACAAACAAATACTTCATTGCCAATCAAGACGCCCCGAAGGGCAGAAAAATCATCATCAATTTGTTACAATGTAGTTATCAAACATTGAAACAAAATAAAAATAAAATAACAATACAGGTTTACAGCAAAAGTTTGTAATCGTACATAGTTATGACAGTGACCAAAGCAATGAGGTAAAGGAAATATCAAAACCCAAGATAATACTGTATAATATTGCATTCTCAAGAGGCAGAGCACTCAACAATCCTGTGATAAACTACACCAGAGTTCAAGAAATTGTTAAAATATCATGTTATTTAAATGGTTATTGAGGGGAAAAAAACAATTAACCATTACTCATATTTAATTTTTTCTTGTCTCAATGTAAATATTTTATCTAACAACTTATAAAGATTATCATATATATATATATTTGTCTTCAGCAGACAAGCCAAATACATTTTGATTTGTTATCTAGATGCTTAAGACTTTTAAACTGGTTTTCAAGTTCTTTTACAATGTCATGTCTGAAGGTTTCCAAAACAAGACACTCCAAGAGGAAGTGAATTTCATTTTCAATATCTAAATTGCATTGCTTGCAAATGATATGTTCCATAGGAACATTAAAATATCGCCCACGTTCTATTTCTAATTTATGGGCACTTATTCTAAATTTTGTAATAATTCTTCTTTGGTTTGCATTGTTCATGGTTAAATAATCTTCAAATTTAAAATTAACAAGGTCCGGGAAACGTCACGCTAAAGTCCGTACATTTCTCAACAGGGGCCTTGGGTCAAGGTGTATAATTCTTTGACATTGTCTATTTGTCATAGACATTACACATGCTGTGATAACGCATTGTAGTCTCTAAGCAACCCTTCTGTAATTTTCCTTGCATTCCATTTCATAATAATACTGTCTTAAGCCAAAAACTTGGCACTAGCATTGATTTCTGTAATGATTATATCATTCCAGGAAAGCAATGAGATAGATAAGCTGGAAACACTAGAGGCTCACATGATTATTCATATTCAAGTTTGTGTTCAATGTTCAATAAAGTCTAGATTTTAAGAACAAATAGTATATATTTTTTTGTATTCATCAAAATTTTTTCATAGGATCCAATGTTCAATTGTGACCCATTAGAGTAGGATTTCAATAAAGCAAAAAAGGGCGTTGTTCAGTAAAAGACAGAGGAAACTGTTGACATATTACCGAAAGCAGATAACGCAATCCAATCGGCTTTGCTGCGGTTTGCTTAGAATATTCTGGAATAGCCTAGGGGCTCAAAAGGGTGGTGGCGTTGGTAGGGGCCCCACTTCTGGAATAGCCTAGGGTCTCTCTTCATCTAAATACGGCCCTGCATGTATTAAAACTACATCACATGGAAAGAAAATTGAAGAAGTATTAAAATAATTGTGTAAACTCAACAATTATAAATTTAATATGGGAGCATATGTACAAAGATAATTCGTAAAATAATTTGCGTAAAAAGAATACATACAATACCCATCAGTATATGACAGGAGGCGTTAGTGGGGTGTCCTGTCAGAATCACCTATAGTTTTTGTTGAACTTTGTGTTGTCTAAGCCTTCTTATACATGCGTTTTGTTTATCAGTGACTTGCGGCAAGTCGGTGGTTTTCTTTGGGTCCTCCGGTTTCCTCTACCAACAAAACTGACCTCCGCGATATAACTGAAATATTGTTGAAAGTGGCGTTAACACTCTAATCCTAACCATGCGGTTTGTTGTAATCAGATCTTTAAATTTGGCTAGAGTTGTGTCCCATGAATGAACACACTTTTCTATGTAAATGTGGTATTGTTTCTCATTTGCCAGTTTTGTTGTAAGTGTTAATAGCTTATGAAAGTAATCAGTCCTTTAAATCAATATTCATGTTTTCTGTAACCAATAAAAATTAGCAATTAAAGCAATAGTTCATTGATTATTTTTTTTTCATATCTAAATTATTCATATTCAAAGCGAAAGTAGAAAAGTTGGGAATTCCACGTCAATTTATACTTATCACAAACATTTAGTAACATAGACCTCTATACAACTTGTGAAAAATTGTCAAAAAAAAAAAAAAAAAAAAAAAACCACCTTGTCCAAAATAAAAAGTCTTGTCTTAACAAGAAAATCTACTCTATGTCTATGAACCAAATTGTTACCTTCCCCAGTGGTAAACTGGTCTATGTTTTTACTAAAAGTTTTCCGTTTTTATTACTTGAAACCAATGATTTTAATACAATCATTTCTTGTAGTTTGATTGGATTTAATAGTTACTTTGTTTTGTATTTAATGTGTTGTTTTGGTAACGATCCTTTGTATATGGATTTCAAACCAATAAAAATTATGTTATGTTCTGTTCTGTTGAGAAATTCTTAATTATGTTGATAAAATCCCTTACGTTCGATTCGATATCTTTAGAAATGCATCTTTAACTACTTTAAATGGTATGAAATTATTACTGTTTTTGGAGATTTGAACTAAAAAATATGTCTATATATCAAAGCTTACATGCCAAAATATGCATTGGATTGCAACGGGGTCAGATTAAAATTTTCTAGAATGCCTTTGATAGTGCTTGTGACGAGATTAGTCTGGAGATACAGAGCAGAAGATGTCTTAGGAAGCATAATCTCAACGAGATTAGTTATTATTAACCAGTAGGTTCTATTATGAATACTACAGACTGGTTTGTATTTATACAGCAAGAACATTATTTTGCTCCAAAATGCTTTGCCGGTCTATTATGGCTTTTAACGCCATAATGGACAGGCAAAAGCCATAATGGACCGGTAAAAGCCATAATGGACCGGTCCATTATGGCTTTCTTAAAAAAGAATGAAGATTACCTAAAAATTTCAAAAATTTCATAAAATTTCAAAATTCTAAAATCAGTTAAAAACAAAAAATAAAATAAAATTGAGAGTTCAAAATTTTCATTTTTTTTTTCAATANTTTTTTTTTATAACATTTCAAAATTTTCAAAAAGTTTCAAAAATTTCAATTTTTTATATAATTTCAAACTTTTAATATTTAAATAATAATATTGAACAATTTTCTCTCATTATTACGGCGTTTTAACCCCACTGAACCAGTGGTGGAAAAATCTGTAATCCTCTAGAGGATTAAAATGTCTCGTGCATTTCCCCCGCATTAATTTCAAACTTTAAAATAAAGTTCGTGTTAAGGGTGTAGACCTGGGTTACCCTAAAATTTTCCCATCAATCAATTTTAAAAAAAATTTGCATCATGGAATAGTTATGTCTAAATACATTATCTGCCAAAGTTTCAAAAATTTTCACCGTGCCGTTTTCTCCATAGCACATCCTAAATATAGCAATTTTGGGGTTATTCTGATTATTTCTGGTTATTTCGGAAGATTCTAATAGATATGCACATTTATTTCTGATTGAAAGGGAATATTTTGGCTTAAATACACTTGAGAGTGTTGTTGTTGAATAAATATGAAATATCTAGCATATCTGAATATCCTGTTTGGAGATAATCACGTGCAAAACAGTGGAAACTGCAAAAAGGGGGGATGCCCTGGGGACCACCTTGGTATTAAAAATCGGATAAAAAAATTCCTGTCACTTAATTTCCACCAAAAAATGTTACACTGAAGAATAGACATGTAGACATCATTGCACCAAATTATACAAACTTTTACCGTCCGATTTTTAAAATATTTAAATTTATGTTTTTCATGGCACCCAGAAAAAAAAATGAAATTGTCGAGGAAAGTTACCACACACCCATCTGTTGCTATAGTTTCTTTGTGAGATAAAAAATAACTAGTCACCAATACCAAAAAACTTTTGAATTCTTATAATTGACACAGTGGATGTCCAAATTACCAAATGATTGCATTTGTCTTTTTTATTTTCAGGTCGGCTGGGGAGGGGGAGGGATGGCTTGAGGGTGACTATACTTGATTAATTCATTAAAAAAAAACCACACACACAGACAGCCACCCAGTTGTATTTATAAATTCCTTTAAATTCTGTCCTCCAGTTGTATTCGTTTGATTCTGATTATTCTTTATTTGTCTTAGGAGAAAGGAACGGCGGTGAGAGGATCAGATAATATTACATTTTTTTTCCCAAACATAGCTTTCTATTTTTTACTACTGTATAATTTGCTCTATAGTTTCATAATATCTAAGATTCTGATGAATATATTAATTTTTTTGTTTTTTTACAAACCCTTGAAATTCAATAGAAAAAGGTTGTCACACAAATTGTGTTACATTTCTGGCATTTTTGACAACATATTTCGATGAACATTTTTTTCTGGAAAGAGATATTTCAATGATATTTTGTGGGCATATAATAATAACACACTGCCTGACACTGGCATAAGCAGCAATAAGATATTAAAATACTAGGAGCACAACTATGAAAAGGTAAAAGGAAAATGAGTCATATTTTTTAACTGGCCAAATCCAATGTAAACAATCTTTATCACCAAGAAGCTTGGAATTGAGGTGGAATTTTCAAACGCACAGATAATCATGTATTTGAAAAGACACTGAAAATAGAGTTATCTCCCATACCCCAGGTCTACGCCCTTAAGTAATGGGAGAAACAAATTCTCCTGCAGTTGCCCATGTGGGTTACGATATTTCTCCACTCTCGGGAGTTATTTAACTCTCTTGAGTGGAGAAATATCGTAACCCACGGGCAACTGAAGGAGAATCTATATATATAGCCTACCATTTCGGTCAATACTATGGCCTTCTTCAAAAAGAATGAAGATTACCTAAAATTGAAATTGACTGGTTAATAAAAGTGTTAAGAAATGGGTGTTTTCATAATGGACCGGTTATATGTCCTCGGTTAAGTCATAATGGCCCTCGGAAAGTTGTATTGGCCCATTATGTCTAACCTTGGACATATAACCGGTCCATTACGAAAACACCCATTTATTAA
>MJUT01040904.1:105267-115383 GCA_002080005.1 Gigantidas platifrons | reverse complement strand
CCCCCTGGACCCCCTACAAGGGCATTGCCTTTGACCTGTTGGTAGCCTTTAGCGGCCCCCAAACCCCCGGCCGAAAAATGTCGGCACATTTCTCCACCTACTTTTTGGAAATAGCCTGCTACTTCAAAACTTATTGAAAGCCCTGATAACATGTATCTGACTCTTTCCAACATCGTGCCCGTTTGGTTATGTTTTAATATAAGATCAACTGCAATACAATGTTTATAATCGTATATCGTTTTCTTAATATTCCCATCCAATGTTACATTTTCATAAAACAATGAGTTTATTTGTATCGGGAGGGGGGAGGGTCTACGTATAATTTCATCTCAGAGAATTTCATGTTTTATGTGATTGGCCGTATAGTTTAAATAACTGTCAGTTTTAACTTATTTTATGCATACACATGCTTTTTTTTTTTAGCTCACCTGACCCAGCTCACTTGGCATCCGTCGTCTGTCGTCCGTCCGTTAACTTTTTCATATTTTAATCTACTCCTCTGAAACAACTGGGCCAAATGGAACCAAACTTGGCAGAAAGCATCTATATAAGGTCCTCTATAAAGTTTCTTTATTTCGTCCCATTCCGCCTACAAATATGGCCGCCAAGGGCAATTCTTGTTTCTGATTGGCTAATGTTAAAAAAATCTTCTCTGAAACCGTTTGGCCAAATGGAGCCAAACTTGGTAGGAAGCATCCATTTAAGATCCTCTATAAAGCTTCTTCATTTGGTTCCATTCGGCCAACAAACATGGCCGCTGTTACTAAAAATAGAACATATGGTAAAATTGCACGTTTTTGGTAATAACTAAAAAAACGTTACTAATATCAGAAATCTGACGGGGTAAAAATGATCAGCACAGCAAGATCTAACTACCCTGCAATTTTGAAGAAAATCTGATTACCTATCTTGGAGTTATTGCCCTTTTTGCATCACATTTTCAAAATTTTTATACTTTTCGTTTTTTATTTCAAAAACTATAAGAGATAGATGTTAAGTTTAAACAGCAAACATGTGCAGCATGTCAAGATCTACATGCCCTGCAATTTTGAAGTAAATCTGATTACCCATCTAGGAATTATTGCCCTTTTTTCATTTTTTGTTTTTTAATTTAAACATTTTTGTCTGATATTTCAAAAACTATTAGAGATAAAGGTTAAGTTTAAATTGCAAAAATGTGCAGCATATCAAGATCTACCTACCCTGCAATTTTTAGTTCACCAGGTGAACTATTGCCATCACTTGGCGTCCGTCGTTTTTGTCTGTAAACTTTTCACATTTCAAGCTTCTTCTCCGAAACCACTGGGCCAATTGCAACCAATCTTAGTAGGAATGTTCCTTGGATGGTCCTCTACAAAGTTTAGGTTTTTTGTTCCAGTCTGATATTCAACATGGCTGCCAGGGCCAATAATATGCTCTGATTGGCTGGCTGAAATTTCAAAGATCTTCTTCCCTGAAACTAATGACGTGACTGAATCCAAGCTGTAAATGAATGATCATTGGAAGGTCCTTTACCAAGTTTCTGTTTTTTATGCCGATCGGAAATCCAAGATGGCCGCCACCGCAGGACATAGATTAACATTGGACCCTATGGGAAAATGTTCAAATGCCTTCTTCTCAGAAACTACAAATATGATTAAAACCAAACTGTGCATGAATGTTCATTGGGTGGTCCTCTACAAACTTTAGGTTTTTTGTTCCGATTTGAAATTCAAAATGATGGCTACGGCAGGACTTAGTTTAACATTGGAACCTATGGGAAAAATGTTTCAAAACGGTTCTTCTCTGAAACCACTTGAACAATTGAAACCAAACTGCACAGGAATGATCATTGAAAGGTCCTCTACAAATTTTATGTTTTTTATGCCGATCAGAAATCCAAGATGGCCACCACCGCAGGACATAGATTAACATTGAACCCTATGGAAAAATGTTCAAATGCCTTCTTCTCAGAAACTACATATATAATTAAAGCCAAACTGTACATGAATGTTCATTGGATGGTCCTCTACAAATTTTAGGTTTTTTGTTCGGCTATGAAATTCAAAGTGGCGGCTACGGCAGGACTTAGTTTAACATTGGACCCTATGGGAAAAATGTTTCAAAACGCTTCTTCTCTGAAACCACTTGGACAATTGAAACCAAACAGCCCAGAAATGATCATTGGAAGGTCTTCTACAAAGTTTCTGTCTTTTAAGCCGATCCGAAATTCAAGATGGCTGCCACCACAGGTCATATTATTAACACAGGACCATATGGGGAAAATACAGAAATATGTTCTTCTCTGAAGCTATTGCACTGATTGAACCTAAACTGTGCATCAATCATTGGAAGGTCTTTTACAAACTTTGTGTTTTTATGTTGATCGAAATTCCAAGATGACTACCACTGCAGGACATAGTTTTTACATAGGACCAATTGGTTCTTTTTATAACCAAGTGAACGATACAGGCTCTTGAGAGCCTCTGGTTAAGTAAATCTGAGTAACCATTTTTTCGTCAAATTTTCAAAATGTTAATACCTTTTGTCCTTTATTTCAAAAACTATAAGAGATAGATGTTAAGTTTAAACAGCAAACATGTTCAGCATGTCAAGATCTACCTAGCCTGCAATTTTAAAGTAAATGTGATTACCCATCTTGAAGATATTGTTCTTTTTTCATCACATTTTACAAATGTTAATACTTTTCATCCTTTATTTCAAAAACTATAAAAGATAGATGTTAAGTGTAAACTGAAAACATGTTCAGCTTGTCAAGATCTACATGCCCTGCAATTTTGAAGTAAATCTGATTACCCGTCTGTCCGTCCGTCGTACGTCATAAACTTTTTCAAAAATCTTCTCCTCTGAAACTACTAGACCAATTGGAACCAAACTTTGTCTGAATCGTCACTAGGGTATCTAGTTTCAAAATTGTGTCCGATGAAGCCGTGCACCAATCAACATGGCCACTGTTACTAAAAATAGAACATATGGTAAAATTGCACATTTTTGGTAATAACTCAAAAACCGTTAATAATATCAGAAATAGACATAGGGTAAAAATGATCAGCACGGCAAGATCTACCTACCCTGAAATTTTGAAGAAAATCTGATTACCCATCTTGGAGTTATTGCCCTTTTTTCATCAAATTTTTTCAATTTTAATACTTTTCGTCTTATATTTTAAAAACTATAAGAGATAAAGGTTCAGTTTAAATTGGAAAATTATGTAGCATGTCTAGATCTACCTACCCTGTAATTTTGAGGTAAATCCCATTACCCATTTTGGAGTTATTGCCCTTTTTTCTATCAAATTTTCAAAATTTTAATACTTTTCTCCCTTTATTTCAAAAACTATAAGAGATAGATGTTAAGTTTAAACTGCAAACATGTTCAGCATGTCAAGATGTACCAACCCTGAAATTTTGAAGTAAATCTCATTACCCATTTTGGAGTTGTTGCCCTTTTTTCATAAAATTTTCAAAATTTTAATACTTTTCGTTTTATTTTTCAGCCAGTTTATTCCGTTTAGGAATATTATGAGATAAAAATCACAGCAAAATCTTTTGCTCAGAAATTTGAGTAAGAAATGATCTTTGGATGACCCACTTTCAAAAGTATGTGTAACACCCCCCATTTCTATCAACTTTAGATGTCAAATTGAAAACCAGGTGAGCGTTTACAGGCTCCTGGGAGCCTCTAGTTTCATCATTTATTAGCTCACCTGGCCCAAAGGGCCATGTGAGGTATTGTCATCACTTGGCATATAGAAAACGGTTAAGGTAACGATTATCTCCCTTTGAAATTTGCTTCAGTATCATTCTATTGTCAGGTGAGTGATACAGGCTCAGTGGGCTGAGCCTCTAGTTCTTTTTTGTCCCCAATGCTGTTGTACTTTCCTGTGTTTTTTGAGGTCACTGGTCGATGTGTTGACAAGGGTAATTACACAAAAAAATTCTTCTCACATATTCCCTTTTAATTTCGTTAGTGCAATAAAATGCTCAACATAAAGTCATAATGATTTTGTAAATATCAAAAGATAAATATACGACGTTATTTTACGATCTACATAATTTTTAATGATAAAATTGCAACTGATCAATGCTGATATAATATACGATACCGGCACTAATACGTCACGGCTCTTTCGGAAGAGCTTTAATTGTAGGTATAATCCGAGAATGGATTATGTCCCTTGTTTCCTCACACTGTAGAGTGTTGAAAAATGGCGACCCCCATTGTTTGGTGCAACAGGCAATTTCAATCACCAAATTCAACCTTACGGTATTTATTTTTAACATTCATTAACACAAATGTCTTTTAGTTAATGTCATTTAAATATTCACGCTAACTTGTTAAGACCATGGAGTTTTCCTTTAATGACTTCTTCTCTGAAACCTTTGGACCAATGGGAACCAAATATTGCAGGAATGTTCATCGGATGGTCCTCTATGAAGTTTATTATACAGTGGAACCTGTGCAATCCGACACCTGAGTTTTCCGACATCCTGTGACATCGGACAAAAATTTATGGTCCCAAAGTAGTTATGTTAACATAAATAAAACTTGAGTATTCCGACATCCTGTACAATCCGACACATTTCCCTGGTCCCTTGGTGTGTCGGATTAGACAGGTTCCACTGTAATTGTTTTTTTTATTGAAAATCCATCACAGAGTAGAAAGAGGCCCAAAGATTGATTAGGATGTTTCCATGTATATACAGATGTAGATATTTTTGTTTTTTGATTATTTTTTTTAATGAATTCCTTAGGAAAATCCCTTTAAAAAATGCATTGTGTAATTATGTGACAATCTTTTTACATAAAACTAAAGGAGCAAAAATTTCAAAGATATACATGTAAGGGAGTCAAAATGGGATCAACACCAAAAATTATGAATTTAAATTTTAAATTTATAGTTTTTTTAGATGCAAATGAAATGCTCTGCCTGTATTTTTCAAACAGTTTTTACCTAGCTCTTATGGTATACTTGATAAAAGGGGTCAAAGGGAACCAAATTAAAAGAGTCCAACCACTTATTTGTATGCAGTATTTTCATGGAATTCTTTCGAAAAAAAATTCTATCTGAAGTGAGACAGTGGATTTGTTGTAACTTCTACCATTTCAAAGATATGAGAAGATGAACATGAACCAATGGGTATAGTGGTATATGTACTGTGTACATACAGATATCAAGAGATATACATGTAATGCAAAGTAACCCATGTGAACCTTTGGTTTATAAATGCCTATGTTGGTACACTATACAATTTGTTGATGACTCTATCTGAACCATCATTACTATTGAGCTGTTTTAATGACAGCACTGTAGTTGTAGAAAGTTCAGGTACTTTTCTTAACTGTTTTAAACTTGTGAGAAAATGCCAATTAAATGAAATGAACACTTTAAAATCAGCTGGAAGAGTAACTCTTAAAAGTTATCTATTATTTAATTCTCACATCAAATATTGGCATTATTCCAAAAAAAAAAAGATCTTTTTTACAAAACATATAAAATCCTTATGCAATAACTTTCTTTTTTATTCCAAACAAAAAATAAATAAATAAATGAAAATAAAGTGTGCTAATTAAGAAACGTTAAACAGGTAATAATTATAACTTTGTAAAGAACATGTTACAATATCTACATGATGAAAGTATTAGTTCTACATAGCATCTGATAATGTAATGGTTATGTCAGGTGATTATATTATAAAACTATTGAGCCTCAAATCTGTTGCTATTGGAAACAAGAAATATACAAATTTTATCACTAAAACTGCTGTAGATGCCGACTTGGATAATTTTGTCAGAAGGGAATGTATCACAAATCATTTACCATAAGATTCTGATAGATATCACCAGAAAACAAAATAGGGAAAAATGACAAAGTGAAAAAGAATCAGAAATAAATGATGTCAATTTCAAGTTTATGTATCACCATGTCAATTTCAAAAGATGTCATTTTGTTTTCTTATCATTTTTATATGTTTTTTACTACACAATAACAAAACAAACAAAATATGAAATATGTTATCCCATGATCTGATTGAATCATCCATTCAACACAATTCTTACTGGGTAGGGGTATTTCTGTCAATATATTTGTTTTGCTGTGAAAACAGGGTTAAAAATTGACCAAAATTAGAGAAATTTTTTTTTTTTTACTAATATATAAGAAAATAGTTGAACCTTTTAATTTAGAATAAACATATTTTATTTAAAATAAAAACCAAAGTGATGTAGATCAAACTATCTAAATACAAAAATGTTCATACAATATAATGTAGGTAAATAAATAAATTTAAGGATCATTTTTTGGACAGCTACGTATACATGTACATGTAAGATATTTAGTAACTACAACATTTGTGAGGTTTCTTTTAGTACTAGTATATATACATGTGTAACAGTATGTACAGACAATGGACAAAAGTATTCACACACTTCCAATTTACCCTATATATTTCATATAAAACTACAGTTTTTCAAAATATTATCTTGAAATCAATTCACGTCCGATTTTGATCATTATTTTATCAACGAAAGCAGAAAGATATGTAGTTTATAGTAGTAATTTTGAAATTACGTTTTGAAGCATGTTTTTCAAATTGCCATGATTTAAAACACAGACTTGAATAATTTGTCTACAAAGGTACTATCAAAGTATTGTATTTCGAAAGAAATTAATTCAGTTGTGTGTTTAGCTTGTATATTCTCAAAATGTTTATCATAGAAAATTATTTTGAAATTATACAGTAAAACTACATAAAATTCTGTTTTTATTGATATAAAAATTATCGAAATCGGGTGTGAATTGACTTCAGGATAAGCTTCTGAAATTTTTTTGTTTTATATGAAATATATAGGGAAAATTGGTAGTGTGCGAATACTTTTGTCCATTGTCTGTACCTGTATCCCTAATATTTAAAGAGTATAAATAGCAATGACAGGAAACTTATCAGATACACTAGGTTATCCATCAAAATATCAAATATATAGATCTTGTGCTGATTGGACATTTGAAATTGACATCACTACAGGACTACATTTAACAAAAAGTCTTATAAGAAAATTAATTACAAATGTACATCTCTTTTTCTTAAAAACTACAAACTAATTAATTAATCCATTTTGCTTGTCATCATTTATTGGTAATGCATAGACCTTCATTTTGATACTAATCTGTATTCCATGATCAGAAGCCACAATAGGGAAAAACGTTGAAATTATTTTCTTCTGAAACCACTGAAAGATTTCAAAACCAAAATCTAGCAGGTCTGTATTTTTGGAGCCCATCTGAAATACTAGATGTGGCTTATTTAGGACCCTGTAGAAAAATGTAAAAATATCTTTCAGGAACAATAAATTAAATTGAACTCAAATGGTACATGAATGATACATGTACGTTTGTAATTTGAAAATCATATATACATGTATATGCAGATTGTTGTCATTGATGTCACTGTACATGTTTATAATATTTTGTTTGTACTTTAAGCACCATTAATTGGTTTTCGTGATGTAGAAATACAGCTACTTGAGAACATACCAGAAATACAAAAAAATAATTAAGGCTATGGTGAAAGAAAGATAACAATAGCAAAGGAATTCATATAAAATATTTTATTTGAAATTTTTTTTTTTTGGTAATTTGTTGTAGACATGAATATTTTCCCCCACCTCTGAAATGTCTGAGTAACCCTCAGTGCCCCCTAAAAATCAGAAAACATCTTGATGCATGAATGTGTGAACTAATAAAAATTGGCAAGATGATGGATTTTATCAAATGATCAAATACCATTTGAGATGTTCCCTATCTACAACAGCTGTTCTGACCTCTGACCTTCTGTATCTGAGGACAGATAGAAGATTTTGACTACAGAGGAAGAAAATGGCACAGACTCCTAAAGTTGTGTTTCTCTTGATTGGCATCCAACGGAGAGATGTGATATTTTATTTTCCTTAGTTTAAGACATGGGAATTTGTACAATGGAGAGTGTTGTTTTTGATTTGAGTAAAAGTCGCAGAATCAGAAAACGTGGCTCTCTACCAGAAATTTTTCAAGGCATTAACGGCATGCTTTTTCACAGACGAGGATTAACTGACAGACGAAGTAGTATGTACAATCATTTTTCCATGTTTTAGTTAGATATATTCAGTTTATTTGTTGTATTTGATTTATTAGGAGATTACTTTTTCTGGGCTGTTTTTCATAATGCCAGTTTACAACTTCTATCTATTTGTTTTGAGTGTACATTTGTACATACATGTACATATTGCTGCATCTACATGTGAATAAAATCGTATGTCAGATAAATTCATACACAAACACACACTCTTCCTTACTCACATGTCTTTAACTGAGCCTGAGGTTGATAGATCTCTGACATGGATAAGTTCTTTATTTCTGTACAGAATCATCTTCATTTGGAAGATCTAGAAAATACCAGCACTTTTCCTCTAGTTGTTGATTCCTGAAATAACTTGAATTATTGAAAGAGTTTCCTACAAATTCCCATGATCCAATATTTTAGGAGGGGTGGCCATTAGGGATTTGATCTTCTTATCACTTGAATTGTTTTGATTATTATAGGGTATTTACATTTTAAACAATCAACAGATAAACAGATGGTATTTACATTTGCATTTTGTAAGGTATTTTAAACCTTTGGATTTATTTTAGCACATTTGTATATAATAAACAATGAAGGGGGAGTAACTCTCTTTACATGAATGATGGTATACATGTATCTACTGGCATGGGTCTGTTATTATACAATTGTATTCCTAATTTTCTAGGTACTGAAATATCTGGTTTCTAAATTCTGATGCTAGTGATAGGGACAACTGAATGATTACATGTTGTACATATATTTAATAAGGCAATAATATTAATGAAAATAATTTGCAGTAATATAAAAATCTGAAAGATGTTTGACAATTTTACCCATGCTGTTCTTATACTGAATCTGCCACCATATAACATGAAATATTATAGACAGTGGTGTTAACACCATAAATCTGCCACCATATAACATGAAATATTATAGACAGTGGTGTTAACACCATAAATCAACCTTATGAACAATGTAGTTAGTATTGTTTCATTTTTTTGTTGATATCTTTTTTCTCTACATAAATTCATACTAAAAATTAACAACTAGTCATCAAAGTCATAAAAAGTTTATATTTAAAATACTATAATCTTTTTTTTTCTTATATCAAATTGCAACTTTTTAAGGGGTTGAAATCAATACCTTTATAATCTAGAATCCAATCAAGATTCAAATGTTTACAATATAAGTATTTTAGCATGTCTAATGTATATTTTGAAATGGCATTTTCTACAGTATCTATGGCATCTTATGTTCTTACTGAGACAAATAGATATTTATATGTGGAGATTTTTTTCTTTACTTACCATGCACTCTCCTATCTCCTCCTGCTGTTACAATATTTTTATCAATGTAAGAAAGAGAAGAGCTTTAGATATAGATCAGGAATTAGACTTCACAGAGAAGTGCACCTGCATAAAGAGAACACATGTTTCTTTTCCCCTAATATAACCACCCACTAGTTATCAATACAGTCTAGATGTTTCTTTTCCCTAATATAACCACCCACTAGTTATCAATACAGTCTAGATGTTTCTTTTCCCCTAATATAACCACCCACTAGTTATCAATACAGTCTAGATGTTTCTTTTCCCCCAATATAACCACCCACTAGTTATCAATACAGTCTAGATGTTTCTTTTCTCCTAATATAACCACCCACTAGTTATCAATACAGTCTAGATGTTTCTTTTCCCCTAATATAACCACCCACTAGTTATCAATACAGTCTAGATGTTTCTTTTCCCCTAATATAACCACCCACTAGTTATTAATACAGTCTAGATGTTTCTTTTCCCCTAATATAACCACCCACTAGTTATCAATACAGTCTAGATGTTTCTTTTCCCCTAATATAACCACCCACTAGTTATCAATACAGTCTAGATGTTTCTTTCCCCCTAATATAACCACCCACTAGTTATCAATACAGTCTAGATGAAGTGTTGAACCAAAATACAAATGTACATGTAAACTAAATAAAAACTACAGCAGTTTTTCAAAGAATCATAGAATC
>MJUT01040904.1:85309-97184 GCA_002080005.1 Gigantidas platifrons | reverse complement strand
TGCAGCTATCTAAACTTTCCCCTATAGCTCATCTCAGTTTAAGTTGACCGTGCAGCAACCTAAACTTTCCCCTATAGTTCATCTCAGCTTTACTTGATTATCAAGTACATGTACAGATATATAGATATACATCAAATGTATAATGTTTGTAAATTTGTTCTTGTTCTTTATAATCTAGAGATAGCTGTAGCTAAACTACATGTACACAACCATATTGGTAGTGTAATGGTTACTCATCTTGAGTGTGGTAGATGGGTTGGAGCCCAGGTCAGGTCAAACCACAGAAAATGTTTGTTGCTTTTCTGCTAAACATGCATCATTAAGAAATAAAAATAATGACTTGTTGGCTCTGAATCAGGATAATGTGTCAAAGTAGAAGAACATGTCTACCAGAGAACTGTTGTTTCAATGATCTAGCACTATAGAATCATGTGAGTGTCACCAAAATCATGGATAATCATTCACTCATCTTAGGTTTACCTATATCCTGGAGATGTTTGAATAAAAAGTCTTAACCAGAATTCACGAAATTACATATGGGGTTGGTGGTCTTAGTGAAAAAGATGTCAGTCCTCATTAATATTCTATTGCAAAATACCAATCTTGTGTCAGTCTTTAGCAAAATCTTCCCAAATGTGTGACAAGACTGACACTATTTGAGAACTCTGGCTTACTTACTTATTAGATCTTAATTACAATTATTTGACAATCATATTTTAGAATCTAATTTATAAGGGCATAACGTCTATTGCACAATCACTGTATAGAGAAAGACCCAAAGTTGATCTTTTTTTGCCTAAATCTCTGTTTATACACAGTCCTTTTATGCATATGTTTTTAAAGATTACATTTTTAATACTAATTAAAAAATTATCCTGCTCAAAATCTAACTTCCACCTCCTGTAATGAGCAGGGGCAAACAGACAGTAAATGTGGCTAATGGAAGAGGTAGAAGTAAATCTGTGCTTTTGAAACAAAACAAAAAAACTGCACCTTTGTAACAAAAATTTGTGCTTTTGATATGCCAATCCATGCTTTGGTAAAACTCATGATTTTGACAGATATTCAGATGTTGTTAAAACAGCATATGTTACAGGTATTGTCAAATCCAAGGCTGTATTTCTTACACTTGTATTTCAATCCCCATTGAGATTCAGAGCCCCAACTGGGACATGTTTTCCTAGTTTTTAAATAAATATTTATGTACATGTAGCATATTTAGGTGTCTATCTGACACCTCATACTCTATGTAAAACAGCAACCTTCTTTACACCAGTATAGACAGCTACTTAAAAACTGTTTACTGTTTTTTACACAGTAAAAATCAGAATATGTTATATACAGTGACCTACATGATTGAATGACTTCACTATGTTTATTTATTCATGTTCATAAGTTAGTAGAGTGTTCTGTATTACTGTCAGCTGGTTAAATGAATTTTAAAAATTGAGTTATCTCCCCTTGAAATAAATTTTGTGTTTTATTTTATCTGATCTACCAGTATAAAGGAACTTTTGATTTCTGGGATTTAAAAAAAAATATTGCTGGAGTGCAAGGTGTAACTTTTTAGTTTGTGGGGAAATAAATCTTGTAGTTCATTTTTTGGTGAAATGACGCAAATTAATCATTAAAGAAATCAGCATGAAACCAATTAAAAAGTTGAATGTTAAAGAACAATGCTTTTATTACTGATCTTCATCTTGTAGTTACTGTAAGATGAGAAGAAACAAGTATATATTGAGAATGATTAACTAGAGACATGGATATAATGTGCAAGGGGTATATTGAAAAAGAATAAGATTAAACAAGAGGAATACTGGTGTATAATAAGTTTAAGATAATTGATGACTGCTTCTTTCTTGACAGCCATACTCTGTCAATATAGTTTGTTATGACAGTAAGATGAAGCTGAGTGTTGTACAAGAACTAGGAAATTCCCTTACTGACTAAGAACATCTGTGTAATGACAAGGATATAACATAATTATGCATGTCTTATAATGTTGTTAGTACAAGATAATTAATAAATCCATTATATCACCTAGATAATGGCAATATTCCAGCACTGTATAGTGTTCATTTTAGGCTACGTAATGCACGCAGGTTTAGTAAGATCCCTACTTCTAATGTATATTTTATAAAGTCATGAATTTTTAATCTCATTGACATTATCCTGAAAAAAGAAGTTAAAACAATCATAAATTATGTAAGAAAGCTTATACAGTAATAGTCAACAATTCCACCAATATCAACAAATGAACAACAACCTCTTTAACAATGATGGTCAACAATTCCACCAATATCAACAAATGAACAACAACCTCTTTAACAATGATGGTCAACAATTCCACCAATATCAACAAATGAACAACAACCTCTTTAACAATGATGGTCAACAATTCCACCAATATCAACAAATGAACAACAACCTCTTAACAGTGATGGTCAACATTTCCACCAATATCAACAAATGAACAACAACCTCTTAACAGTGATGGTCAACAATTCCAAAAATACCAAAAAATGTATCAACAAGATGAACAATCACATATGCATAAATAGTAAAAAAAACAAATTCAATATACAAGTAATTAACTGTAGAGTTTAATTGTGTTGATCAGTAGTTCAGTGTTGCTTCTGAAAAAAATTATATCAGGAATGTGAAGGTCATACTGAGAGCAGAAAAGATGTGATGTAATTAAAAAAATGACTTAAAAAAGGGGAATGCAATTTTCAGAATTTTTGTTAAAAGAAATAGATAGGAATTTCTTTAATCATCCTGCTAATTTAAGTTGTCCTTTGATTCAATTGGTCTGAAACATGTATATTGTATATTTATAATTAAGTGATGTACAATGGTTCAATGTTTCTTTAAGAATTTGTATGTTTTTGACTCTTCAGTATATTAATATGACACTCCTGTATTTATTGTAATTCTAAAGCAATCCTCATAGCTGATTACACTAAGACAGCCTCTACTGAAGACACTTAATAACTGATTACACTAAGACAGCCTCTACTGAAGACACTTAATAACTGATTACATACATTACATACATTGTGTCAAAATTACTGCACTTATTTTGTATTCTAACTGCTTACTTTTGTTGTTATTATGTTATGCACTAGTAATGCATTTTTATTGCAGTTATTTAAGTGCACTCTGTGACCAAGTCTTACCTTATTACAGATGTAATTAAAGTCTCGTCATTAAATACCAGTACTCTTAAATTTGCACTTTTACAATGTGTGTTTAAATTTTTATACCACTGCAATAGATTAGCAATGAATTAACAATAGATTAGCAGATTAGCTATATCATCTTATTTCATATAGATTAAACTACCAGTATATTATTTTGTAAATTGATATAAAATTAAGGCACATTGTATAAAAGTCAACTTATTTAACAACATTAGGAAGATATCTGTATAATGTCTTTAAAATTTATATTAAGTGACCCTTTTTGTTTTGACCTGATAATAATGGATTATAGATGAGAGCACAGACCTCAAAGCACCAATTAAATTAGTAGAAATATTCTTAGGAGTCCTGGGCTTATGTATATAATTCTTTTGAGTACAAGTCTTGTTCTTGTACTCGAAAAACAGTCAATTAGAACAATGTATGATCCAATGAATACAGTGTTCTGGTTGTACGATTTTGTAGTTTTAAATCAGAATAATGAAGGAGAAAGTTTTGAATGGATGTCTTATATTTAATTAAGGTGGTACCATACACTTCAGGTAAAATTTGAACTGCTCGTTTAATTTTCTTATTTTTTTTTGGCAGTGTGTTTAAATATATCCACTGTAATAAATATCAAAATTTTAGCAAATTCCTATAAATTCACTAGCCACATAGCAGCTTTTCTCTCTGTGGTTTTGATCACTGAGATGCTTGAAATCTGCATACAAACATCATATGATCAAAACGTTCAACTGATTTTAAAGAGTTATCTCCCCGTAGTGTTAGGTACCACCTTAAATTAATGTAAGGTAGAAATATATGTACTACATGTACATTTAATAGAAATCATTTCTCTATTGTAGGACTTAGTGCAGATTTAACTGGACTGACAACAGATTGGCCGATAAAGTTCCATGATATCCATGGCGACAATGTAGCTTTAAGTTCTGACAAATCGAGAGCTCGTAGAGCGGACAGTTTTTGTAAATCTATATGCTTTAGTAATCGCCCAATAGCTGTGAATGAGAGAGTGTATCTACGATTTGTTCAGATGTCCAGTAGCTGGAGTGGTGTTCTACGGTTTGGTTTCACCAGTACAGACCCTGGTAGTACACGAGGTCCGGACCTTCCTCGATATGCTTGCCCAGATATGACAAATAAACCTGGTAATTGGGCCAAAGCTTTAGGGGAGAGATACTCTGCTATAAACAATGTACTACATTTCTGGTATAACAGGAATGGAGATGTTATGTATGGTATCAATGGTGAAGATATCGGCATATTTTTTACAGGTGTAGCAATAAACACACCTTTATGGGCGTTAATGGATATCTACGGCAATACCATCGAAATAGAATTCATTAAATTAGGTAAGTCTCTTAATGGGTAGGTTGTTGTTGTACTTCATTATGTATAGTAGATTTAAGAAGAGTTTAAAAATACCAAAAGGGCAATCAGAATCAGTAAATCGAAGAACAGACAACACAATGGCCAAAAGAAAAAGGACAAAAGACAATCAACGATCAACGATCTACAAAGCATACACATAAAACTAAAGATCTACTAAAGATTTAACTTTAGTGAATGGACTGTAAACAGTAAAGTAATTAGTTCAAGATAATGTTAATACACCTTCAAGATGGAGATGTAATTATACTGTACATTTTGTTTTGAAAGAAGGAATAAATATGTTAATGGAGCTCAATTGTAAATAAAAAGTTAACAATGATGATTGACAATATAACCAACTATTTATTGGATGATCATATGTTAATTCAGGGCTCTACATTCAGAGTTGTCTAACATGACTGTCAGTCGAAATTGTATTTGGACAAATATGTAGAAATAAGAACTGCTTGTCTAAAGGACAGGTAGAAAGTTGAAAGAAAATGATTTTCTTTACTGTTTGGACAAAAAACAATAACTTTTAGACACACAGAATTTCTATATCATTCGTACAATGGACTTGTTGAAATAGAAATTATTGTAGAGGCCTGTAAATATTTTTTCTTTTTTAAAATTTGTTCTGATTGGTTGTTTCGATTGGTTGTTTTTCTTCTGAGAAATCATAATTGATAGATTCTTATATAGTAGAAATGTTCTTTTTAAGTTACTACAAGAAATTTCATTTTTTGCTGATCTGAATTTCAAGATGGCCACCGTCATTTGGACATATTTTTTATATGAATTTAAAGCAATTTTTTGTGTGTCACACTTTAATACAGAACATTATACAAACCATGCTAGGAAATTCCTGAAATAATTGAATTCAAACTGAATGTACACATTCAGAAATAATTCTTACACCATTTCATTGTCCTAAATGGAACAAAACTCGACAGGTTAGACATTGCTTTATAAAGTTTTTATTTTAATTTTCAATCAGAAAACTAAGTTGATATGTTGATATGATTCTATTAGAAAATTCATAATTGGTTAAAAAAATCTCTGAAACTGATTTAATCCAGGTTAGGGCTGTTTCACATGCATCTTAGGGTATGACTTCTGTGGATTAAATGAGAATATTAGATTGTGTTAGGTTTGGAACAGTAGCTCTTAACAACCTTTTTAACCGTAAAGCTACTGATTTTACCCATTCCAAACTTTTGAATTGCGACCTTGACTCTATTCTCACACTTTGTTATCCCCTCGTCAGCGAAGTTACGACGGGATATAGTAACGCTACCGTCCGTCCTTCCATCCGTCCATCCTTACATAACATCCTTGTGAACACTCTAGAATCAACATCCTTCAATGGATTTTGACAAAACTTGGTACATACTTAGTCCTTAAGAGAATCCCGAACCCTATTGATTTTCAAGGACATAGGTCAATGGTCAAGGTCACCGGGTCAGATTTGTAGGCGAGGGGATATGCCACACTTTGCATTGCCCTTGTTGAGATTTGATTTGGTAATTGTTGGTTAGAATGAGTATAATATTAGTAGCTCTACGGTAATACAAAGGAGGAAAGTCTATTCAGAGCTACAGTCCACATGTACAGCTAGGGATTATTTGAGATTTTTGTATAATCAACAATTTGTTTACTGTATAAATTGTCTCAAACTTATTCAACAATCAGGGTTTATAAATGTTTAACTAAACAATCTGTAAACAATGCAGAAAAATCACATGTTTTATGTACCCTTCAACAACAATTTGAATTTTTCTGCATTGGCTGCAAAATTACAAATGATAAACTTGTGTTTCCTGCATCCAAGTGTGTGGAAGACAAAACATAATCATAATTATAAAAAATAATTTCTTGATTTCAAAATTATATTATATAATTAGTCTTTCATTAAGACTTTGAGGAAAAAAAGGAATAAATCTATTATTGTCCCCCACCGCTGCAAAGCGGAGCAGGGGATATGGAAATGCCAGGCGTCCGTCCGTTAGTCCGTCCATCCGTCTGAGATATGTTGAAAGCGCTCTAAGATTTTTATTTGTTGACCAATTGATTTCAAACTTACACACAAGCATTATATTAGGAATCTCTAGCTTACAATTGTAAGTTCGAAATTGGGCAAAAGTGCTACAATTTCAACGAAAATTGATATTTGGAAGATTTTTGACCTGAGAAATGTGATAGTGACAAATACAATTTAAAAATGGTGGCCATTGCAGCCATTATGGTGCCCATTTTGGCAGCTATTTTCAATATGGTCGCCAAAACACATAAGAAATTTCGAAATGCTCCAATTACAAATAAAATTGATATTTAGGGTTTTTAGAGGAATGTGAATGTGACCAATGTGATTTCAAAATGGCAGTAATTTTGGCAGCCATTTTTAAGATGGCCACCAAAATGCATAAAATTTCGAAGTGCTCCAATTTCAACAAAAATTGATATGTAGGGTTTTTCCCACATGAGGAATGTGATAATGACAAAAGCGATTTGAAAATGGTGAGTTATTTATGTTTAATATTGTAGAATCCAATTAAATTTTAAGGGGAAAAAAAAGTGTATGGAGATGAGACCTGCTGTTTTAAATATTTATATACAATATCTAGCACAATTAAAATAACAAATGATTTCTAATATAGAACCCATATAAAGGCTTGCTAGAACACAAGCAAAATTCTTGACTGATTATTGAAGACACAGCTTCTTTAAAGATTAGTCCATTTCAGTCATAGGAACTAATGAAAGTAATTTATACACAGATCTATGTAAATAGGCAGGGGACATTGGCTATGGCATAGCAATCTTGTTGTTTTTGTAAAGAAAATTGCATGTAAGAAAATATTACAGATAAAATGCCAAACATAAAGATATTGAAAAAATGGATGTAAATGTCCTACATTTTAACTTGTTTACATAAGGCAATAAAAATATTAATAGCTATTACAACAAAAATTTAAAATGTACTATGTTTCTAAGTACAGACATCAGTCATATTTTATTTTCATATACAGATAAGATAATACAAAACATATAACTCCTTATACATGTAACAATGTATATTTGTTAAAAATATATATCTAACCCACCTGATCTCAGGTAACGGTTAAACCTGTATTGATCACCTGGTCTATGATTAATTTATTGGAAAATGACTTTACAGGGTACAAATATTTTGTCTGTTCTTAGTTCCCTTTGAGTGTAATGAAATACCATTTGAAAGTATAAAAATTGTAAATAATAAATATGTGCTAATACACTATATATTTCTTTTAAAATTTAATTTTAAAAATACAAAATGATTGAATGATTATGCCATAAAAATGTAAATAGTCACTTTTGTGCATCAATCCATAACTGTCATATTTTTGGTTAAATCAATACTTTCATGAACATTATTTTTTTGCTAGTTTTATTTTTATTAGAAATATGAGATTTAAAGGGCTGAATTATACATATTACATATGTAACTTCCTATGATATAGATTATCTAACAAGTACAGGTAATCTGTGTGTTACTGTATAAACACTTCCTATTTAGGTTAGATATTATACATATATATATATGTGTCTTAGGAATATCAGAGATTTCAGAGATGTTTGGCAAAAAAAAGAAGAAAAGGGCAGCAGGTAGGGGGATAATGTGTGGATGTGGACATATATTACATTATATATTTATTGAAGTCAGGTTTAAAATCAATTTACAGGTGATATTTAACTCGAAGCCATGATCTTAAATAATTTATTTACCGAAGACATGCAATTGTGAAATACACAGTTATAAAAATCAAACCTATAAATATATTAATGTATGTATTTGAAAATTTAGTAGAGTATTTAAACTTATTTTAAATGCTACAGAATAAGTAGAATTGATGTGATGATATACAACACACCTTATTGATATGATGTTGTTGTGAAATACAAAGATATATAGATAAGGTTAAATCAACATCATACATATCTCTTGGCACCATTCTCCACACAAACTGTGTAGTACCTCACCAATCTCTAGTGATTTACTAATTAATTAATTATGTTCTAGTAATGTTTTCAAAGTCCATAGAAGTCTGGTTCTTGACCTCTCAGACATCATTAGCAACCCATGGGTAATTATGATGTACATTTGTACCCCCTCTTATAGATTATATATCAGAGGAGGAAAGGGTCACACTATACCCCTGGGTTGCCTTTGATGAGGTTCAGACTAAATAAATGGGAGGGATCTGACATACACATGTACATTGATCAAAGTCAAAATTGTATAAGTCCTTTTTAAAGTAATATGAAAGGCAAATATCGTGGAATTTTTGGATTAAATATTTTCACTTAATATGTCACTTAATTTGAGCTAAAATCAACTGCATAACATTAAAAATCCACTCAAAAGCAGATTTTAAGAGCAAATCGCAAAATATTTGACAGCAGATAATTCTGCTTTCCCGTACAGTAATGCAAATGATATGCGCGTGACCCAAGATTTGAACTCTTTCGGGGAGATATCGCTCATGTGCACTGTTCAGTTGATGAAAAACAAAATAATATATATATTCCGTGTGTACCACATAAGAATAATTGCAAAAGAAAATTGGTTCACACGACATGAAGCAGACAGATTCCTCAGTAATCATTGTAAGGAATGTGTGCATGCTTACCTCGGCATCCATGATTGTTTATCTTTTCTTCACGAGGTCATGATCGGCAATCATTGGAACAAAACAACCGAAAGTTAATCAGTCTCCACAACAATGGCGAGGACGATAAACATGCACACGGTTTTGCAGATTTTTAGTTGTTGAGAACATATTTTGACTTGAAACATGCATGAATAGCTTAGTAACACCGTATTCCAAATTGAATTTTCAGGAGAAAATTTTCTTCACCCAAAACTGGTGTAATATTACTTTAATTGACATAAAATCTGAAGAAAAAACAATATTGTTCCTTAAAAATTGATCAAGATTGATTTTGTCTAATAATTTTTTGCTGCACAATATATATTTATATAAGTACATTGACATGTTGATCATTGATTCAGGATTTTTCAAGGGGAAAAAGAGGGGGGGGAGAGGGTAGGATTGCCAAGCTAATTAATAATTAAGAAAACAAAGGTTAAAAAAAGATCTCCACTGTACAATCATGTACAATGTACTGCTAATATGTACAGGTACATTTATATGTAGGGTAATAATCAGGTAAATATCTTTCTTTTAAAACATTTATATCCCCCGGTGAACTTTAAATAATAAAAAGGTGGGAGATCGTGACATATATGTGAATGGACATACCTATTTTAATATTTCTTACGAGCTAGTACTCAGATAAGTAAATATTTGTTTATAAATTACAAAGGAAATATGGATATATATAATTTTATTTTAATCAGAACTTTCAGATATCAAGTTCGAAATAATTCGTAACAACCAAAAATGGTAGAAATTTGACTTCCAAATTTTATAGGTTTTTTTGCCCACTTTGGCAAGGTGGGGTTTTAGCATCATTTGATGTCTGTTTCAGTAACTGTTCACATTTTAATCTTTTGTTTTGTTGTGCAGTCATTGTCATATATAGATTTAAACAGATGTCCATTTCCTTCAATCAAACATCTGACATGACAGCCATAGGGCAAAATGATTTCTGGGATTTGTGGATGTAAGTGAATCCTTTTGAAAGTCAGTGTAAAAATAAGTAGTTAAGGAGCATACATGATTGAACTGGCACTGTAATTCAGGTAAGATATTACAGACTCTATGGAGCCTTTGGCTTGTAATTGATCTGAGAAAATATCTTTATGAATTTTGACATGATAAAAGAAAGAAAAACTGTTGTGTAGTATGCAATGTATGCAGTAGTTCTATCTTTTCTCTAAAAGCCATCCACTTATAAATGCTGCTTTATAGCATAAGCTTTAATAATTCTGATATCTCGATATGGCAGAAACTTTTATAATGCTGCTTATCATATGGAGTCACCCCTAGTATCAGGCCTGTTATTTACCAAGGCCAACCTCTTTTATGAGGCTTTGTCTTCAATGCCTCCTCCTTTTATGTTATCATCCTCTGTTTTCCAAGGCCAACCGATTTTGTTTGGTTTTATCATTATCATTATTCCCTTTTATTGGAATATATTCATTGTTAAATGTGCAGTTATGCTGTATAATAATAAAAAATATACTAGCACAAGCTACTCCTGTATAAGAGTTAGTAATATTCACCTAACAGAGGGTCCTGTTCCATTACAGATTGGGGTGGACTTTTAAAATTCCAAACTTGAGAATGAATAGCCTATATAATAAGAATTTTACTTAAGCAAACCTGTGTATAATTTGGCAGTACTTTTAGAAAGCTACATACTGTGTTTGCATTACAAATATAAACAATAAATCCATGGATACATGTATTTACAATTATACCAAGACTGATTGATGTAGACTTTTTATGATGAAGTACTTGAGAGATAAGATATACTCCTGTTTATGTTGTAGATATCTTCTCTATAATGTTTTTACAATCTGAAGAAAAAATGGGTTTGCAAATTTGAAGTTTTAGGGGCTCAAGAAAGAGAAATATTTATTTCTCCACATATAATTACTACATTATAAAGCTCTATTGAAGTTTAATTAGATATTTGAACTAATTTGTAATTATCCAGAGCAAGAACTGAAGATTTTTTTTTTAAGATGAATATATCGAGCCAGAACTGCCATTGTTAGTTGTCTTCCAGATTATACTCATGATAATTGTAAAAACTGCTTTTAGACATTTATATCCTGATCCTTCAAGTTTCAGAGTTCTACTAGATTTCAATCTGACATCACTAAATAAGATAATAGACAATATAACACTGGATCTAGAATGACATATGAGTGAGTGAGTGAGGGAATGTTGTTTAATGCCAAATGAGCAATTTCTTCAGGTATATCATGGCCAAGTTACATGCAATGAGGATGATATCTGCTTTGTACTAGACCAACATGCTTAGTTAGAGTTGTATGGTGCTAGCTCACTAAAACACCAGTGTGCTGGTAGACATGTCACTCCACTTGGACATATTATACTGATTCCTAACCAACCATTTTATGCTCTTAACTCTTAATTTTGCATGCTCTTAGTCTAGCAGAGAAGCAACAAATACCAATTGTGTAGTCTTTGATTTAACAAGACCGAGCTCTAACCCACGATGTATGGCATTTGTGGTGAGCACTCTAGCCCATGATGTATAGCACTTGTGGTGAGCACTCTAAGCCACGATGTATAGCACTTGTGGTGAGCACTCTAACCCAC
>MJUT01040904.1:64502-85210 GCA_002080005.1 Gigantidas platifrons | reverse complement strand
CTTTTAGACATTTATATCCTGATCCTTCAAGTTTCAGAGTTCTACTAGATTTCAATCTGACATCACTAAATAAGATAATAGACAATATAACACTGGATCTAGAATGACATATGAGTGAGTGAGTGAGGGAATGTTGTTTAATGCCAAATGAGCAATTTCTTCAGGTATATCATGGCCAAGTTACATGCAATGAGGATGATATCTGCTTTGTACTAGACCAACATGCTTAGTTAGAGTTGTATGGTGCTAGCTCACTAAAACACCAGTGTGCTGGTAGACATGTCACTCCACTTGGACATATTATACTGATTCCTAACCAACCATTTTATGCTCTTAACTCTTAATTTTGCATGCTCTTAGTCTAGCAGAGAAGCAACAAATACCAATTGTGTAGTCTTTGATTTAACAAGACCGAGCTCTAACCCACGATGTATGGCATTTGTGGTGAGCACTCTAGCCCATGATGTATAGCACTTGTGGTGAGCACTCTAACCCACGATGTATAGCACTTGTGGCGAGCACTCTAAACCACGATGTATAGCACTTGTGGCAAGCACTCTAACCCACGATGTATGGCACTTGTGGTGAGCACTCTAGCCCATGATGTATAGCATTTGTGGTGAGCACTCTAACCCACGATGTATAGCACTTGTGGTGAGCACTCTAACCCACGATGTATAGCACTTGTGGCAAGCACTCTAAGCCACGATGTATAGCACTGGTGGCGAACACTCTAACCCACGATGTATAGCACTTGTGGCGAACACTCAAACCCACGATGTATAGCACTTGTGGCGAGCACTCTAACCCATGATGTATAGCACTTGTGGTGAGCACTCTAACCCACGATGTATAGCACTTGTAGCAAGCACTCTCACCCACGATGTATAGCACTTGTGGCAAGCACTCTAACCCACGATGTATAGCACTTGTGGTGAGCACTCTAACCCACGATGTATAGAATTTGTGGCGAGCACTCTTAACCCACAATGTATAGCATGTGTGGCGAGCACTCTAAGCCACGATGTATAGCACTTGTGGCGATCACTCTAACCCATGATGTATAGCACTTGTGGCGAGCACTCTAACCCACGATGTATAGCACTTGTGGCGAGCACTCTAATCCACGATGTATAGCACTTGTGGCGAGCACTCTAACCCACGATGTATAGCACTTGTGGCGAGCACTCTAAGCCACGATGTATAGCACTTGTGGTGAGCACTCTAAGCCACGATGTATAGCACTTGTGGCGAGCACTCTAACCCACGATGTATAGCACTTGTGGTGAGCTTTCTAACCCACGATGTATAGCACTTGTGGCGAGCACTCTAACCCACGATGTCTAGCACTTGTGGTGAGCACTCTAACCCACGATGTATAGCACTTGTGGCAAGCACTCTAACCCACGATGTATAGCACTTGTAGCGATCACTCTAACCATTACACCACCGATGCAGTTTGAATGACCAATGAAAATGTTGTAATTAAGTTGATATAATATACATGATAATGAGGATGTATTTTGCTCTATCCAATCAGAAATAGTTGTCAGGAAAGGGACATGTGATTTTGGAGTGAATTACTGATTTATTTTGTCCATAGATTGCATCTTTCATCACTAATGAATAAAACTTTTGTCAGACAACAAGGAAGGTCAGACTGCTCATGTTGTTAATCTATATGATGACATACATTGTATGACCACCAACAATACACTAGCTCTCTTGTCATTAAAACTTCTGACATTTAGACATGCATTTTGTTCAGAGATATCTAAATGCATTATGTAACCTATAGAAGTGTAATCCACCTCATATTTATGATGTAAGTCTGACAAGCCCTCCTTATTTATAGACGCAATTTGGATTAACAAGCACTTTTCCCAACATTAGTGGAAATAATTGCTCTTCCTGGGGCTCCTTCTTTTAGAGCCAAAAATGTAGCCCCCTCTATTTCGGAAAATCTGGTTTGGAAAGGAACTGTCCCAATTTATTTATAAGAGACACCAATAAGTTATCTCCCATTACAAATACATGTACATGTAGTTCTCTTCTTATAATATATGTATATCTATATTTCTACACAAATGTTTAAGTGAATGAGGCGTTTTAACACCCTCAGAAATTCCTTCAACATTTATTAGATTATTCAAAAGATTATTTTTATCAATAATAAGTGCTGTCTGAAGATTTAATGATTGTTTTTTTTTCTCTAGAAAAAGCTATTTAGAAAATTACAAAATTAGTTGAAAACTGATATTTATAAAAGATGTTATGTACCAACAAATATTACATAACATATACATTTTGTACATTTATTTCATATCTGTATTACCATTTCAATTTTCAATTTAAAAATGTTAAATAATAAAACCACAGAGTTTTCATTGTATTTAAGGATATTCATAGAGCCCTGACACAAAACTATGGTAATAACTCTTCATTTAAAATGTAATATCATAGAAGTACTGATAACAGTAATTGGTGGAAGGTGGAATTTCAGAATGAATAACATTTATTTTGGGTTTATAACAGTATCAATGGTTATTTTATTCTGTACAAAACAGGTCAGAGGAGGTCATTTTGACTGTGTACACCTGTTTATCTAGGTATAATGATGGGTGGGGATGATTTATTGATGTTATCATCAGTTTCAGCAACTTTACAGCCATAATGTAACTACCAGAATTATTTGGATGGTGTTAGGCTTGTTGTCACAAGTCAACGACCGTATCCACCCTGCCACCCAGGTCCGTGGCATGATGAACTATAATACAAAAGTTGAAGGAAATAAAAAGTACCTGTTCAATTATTATTCATTGATTAAAGAAGAAATTATTTGTTTATTTAAAAGTGATTGTTTGTGATCTCCTATTTTATTTCTATTGTTTAAATTCTTGTTGTTCAATCTTTAATTTTGTGTGTAGTGTGTTGTGGATCATTGTTTGTCATTTTGTCTGTCTTTTTTTAATCATTATAATGTCAGAGTTATGGTTGCTGATTACCCTTATGTTTGTCTGGCTTCCAAAGACTAATTATGCTTTTCAATGTGTTGACTGAGCTTACCTGATGAAGGTTGACTGAGCTTACCTGATGAAGGTTGACTTAGCTTACCTGATGAAGGTTGACTAAGCTTACCTGATGAAGGTTGACTTAGCTTACCTGATGAAGGTTGACTTAGCTTACCTGATGAAGGTTGACTTAGCTTACCTGATGAAGGTTGACTAAGCTTACCTGATGAAGGTTGACTAAGCTTACCTGATGACGGTTGACTAAGCTTACCTGATGAAGGTTGACTGAGCTTTCCTGATGAAGGTTGACTGAGCTTACCTGATGAAGGTTGACTGAGCTTACCTGATGAAGGTTGACTGAGCTTACCTGATGAAGGTTGACTAAGCTTACCTGATGAAGGTTGACTTAGCTTACCTGATGAAGGTTGACTGAGCTTACCTGATGAAGGTTATTCCAGAGTCTACTTTACATGTTAAGTTATATAGCTACATTTTTATTGAAAGAAAGTTGATGAATATGAAAAAAATGAACAGTCTGAAAGTTAAGATACTACAAAAATATAATTCCAGCCAATATTACAAGGCTCTGTACAGTACTCATGGCTACAAGGCTTTGTATAGTACTCATGGCTACAAGGCTCTGTACAGTACTCATGGTTACAAGGCTCTGCACAATACTTATAGCTACAAGGTTCTGTACAGTACTCATGGCTACAAAGCTCTGTACAGTACTCATGGCTACAAGGCTCTGTACAGTACTTATGGCTATTAGGCTCTGTACAGTACTCATGGCTACAAGGCTCTGCACAGTACTTATGGCTACAAGGCTCTGTACAGTACTCGTAGCTACAAGGCTCTGTACAGTACTTATGACTACAAGGCTCTGTACAGTACTCATGGCTACAAGGCTCTGTACAGTACTTATGGCTACAAGGCTCTGCACAGTACTTATGGCTACAAGGCTCTGTACAGTACTCATGGCTACAAGGCTTTGTACAATACTCAAGGCTACAAGACTCTGTACAGTACACATGGCTACAAGGCTCTGTACAGTACTTATGGCTACAAGGCTCTGTACAGTACTCATGACTACAAGACTCTGTACAGTACTTATGGCTACAATGCTCTTTACAGTACGTATGGCTACAAGGCTCTGTACAGTACTCATGGCTTTTTGTGCAGTACTTATGGCTACAAGGCTCTGTACAGTACTCATGACTACAAGGTGCTGTACAGTACTCATGACTAGAAGGTTCTGTACAATACTCATGGCTACAAGGCTCTGTACAGTACTTATGACTACAGGCTCTGTCACAGTACTCATGGTTACAAGGCTCTGTACAGTACTCATGGCCACAAGGCTCTGTACAGTACTTATGGCTACAAGGCTCTGTACAGTACATATGGCTACAATGCTATGGACAGTACTTATGGCTACAAGCTTAAGGCTCTGTACAGTATGTATTCATGGCTACAAGGCTCTGTACAGTAGTCATGGCTACAAGGCTCTGTACAGTACTCATGGCTACAAGGCTCTGTACAATACTAGTGGAGAAAAGAATTTTTTTTTTGAACCAGTAGAAAATTGAATGTTTGGTATTTATTTAAAATCTAAAATCTAAAAACTTGTTCAAAATATTACAATAAACATGTAAACAAGGTAAGTGACAGGTAAAACCTTGTGAAGCATATGATATTACTTATTTAGACCTAATTATACCTATCTACGGTGTGAAGATAAATCACCTGAAATAAATTTGGTTTGTAAATGACAATATCCTGGTTTGTCTTGATTGAGACTTATTCATTTCATTTCTTTATCAAATTAGCTTGAAGGAGATGAGAGTTTGTCATGGTGGCAAGTTTTAACTGTAAAGTGATCACCAAGGATATAAACATTAGCTGTAGGGTATAAAACATAAAGTCATTATAACTATGTCACATCATTAATGTAGACATCTCAGTACTTCTTACATAAAGATATTACACACTAGTATTTACTATGTAATGTGTTCTAATTACCCATAGACACATGTTATCATCAAGTTTTATAGACAAAAACTTGGACCTTATTGTCATGACACCCATATTAGGGGGGATACTGTGGTCTAGTGGCTAAGGCTGTTTATACTCTATAATAAATGATATCTGTAGACCAATGAAGTATAGGTTCACACCTCACTTTAAAGTGTGCTTGACTTGTTTTTTAAGTGACTCACTTCAAAGTGTGCTTGACTTTTATCTTAGTGGGGGTGTCATGGCCGTAATCTTATGGGAGTTGGATTTACAACTACCTAGGCAATCAGTGCCTATCACCACTGTTGTACAATAATACCCACAGCAAAGCTGTTCATAAAACTGGCCTCCCAAATCAGATACCGGCCACTTTTTACACCTGATGATTCTATTCATTACTGGTTTTATTAACCATGATCCTTTAAACGGTCAAGGTAAATGAGTGTTCGACTTCTGGTCTGTTTTATTTATATCGTCTTCTATACCTATTATTTATTACAGACGATATAAATAAACAGACCATAGTTGAGCAACCCTTTACGGTGGCCGTTTAAAGAGTCATGGTCAATAAAACTAGTAATGATTACAACATGCGTAAAAAGTTCCCGGTAACTAATTTTGGTATCCAGCTTGTGCCTTGTCCGACCGCGATTAAATTATGTCGGGGCTCTCTAATTTGAGCTTGAACCTATTCATAACACTATCAAGGTGTATTCGAGTGGGATATCACGTACACAACACGTGTACTTGACTGTTTACATTATTTGCATCGACTCAGTAACAATAGTTCGACTTCAAAGAGATTATAATTACGACGCAATAATCCATTTTAACCCAGCTTTTTTTTCGCATAAGATATCATTTGTGGATAGGCGACTAATGGAGAATAAGTTTCAAAAATTAATTGCTTGTAGATTTTTAATTTCATTTATTAACAATGTAAGATTGCAATACAAAAAATGCATCTTTGAGTAGATTTTGTTGCTGGTGCAATAAAATTGAAATGCACATAACCAGATTTGAGTAAAATTTTCTATTTATAATTTCCCCCTTGATGCAGGTCAGATGTTCCTTTAAAATATAAATTATTTTTCTGTACAAAGCAAAAAAAACAAAAAAACACTGAAAAACCAAAAACATGCATATTTCATTTTATTTACATTTTTTGTACAAGTTGAATTATTGTGCAAGTTAGATACCGTAAATTTCAAACAAAAGAACTGAGCATTATAGAATATGGAAAGCTTCTTTTTTCGCACTCGTACACAGGTAAAGGCCTCGACGCCTTCGGCGTCTCTGCCTTCACCTATGTGCTCGTGCGGAAAAAGAAGCCTCCCAGATCCAATAAAGGACAGTACTTTTGTTTGAAATGTACGGTATCCTATACATGTTGTGAGTTTGAATCTCAATCAGGGCGATGTGTACCACATTATGCGATAAAGTTTGTTAGTGACTTGCGACAGGTCAGTGGTTTTCTCCGGGTCCTCCGGTTTCCTCCACCAATAAAACTGACTGTCACGATATAACTAAAATATCGTTGAAAGTGGCAAGCAAGCAAGTTTATCTTAGTGAAGAAGCTTTCTATATATTTACTTAGATTTTTTTTAAAGAACTGTTTCTGTTTTCTTCTCCATTGAACCTTATCACAATATAATGTAGAATAAAGCAGATATTCAAATTCAACCATGCAACAAATTATGAAATTCTTAATCATATTGATAATATACTGAACTTGTTCATACTGAGTAACTTCGAATTTATCCATCCACATCATGTCACTCTTTCAACATCGAGGACATAGTTTAAACTGAATTAAATATATACTAAGCTACAGTGAAATCTGTCTAAACTTCAATCAAACCAGTTTTTATTCACCCCCCCCCCCCCCCGCGATAGCGGTATATAGTAATAGCGGCCGTCTGTCTGTCTGTCCATCCGTCACACTTTCTTGTTTACACGATAACTTGAGTAAACATGGATAGATTTGAATAATTTTTTCCATGTGGCTTGTAATTATCATTATCTTGGATGGGTTCTAACATGGAAATATTTGAAGCAAGAGTTTTGGGGGGAAATCTTAGTTTTTGGTTGAAAAATCACCAATTTTGAAAATTGTGTCTTGTTTACGCGATAACTTTAGTAAATATGGATAAATTTGAATAATTTTTTTGCGCGTGGCTTGTAAATATCATTATCTTGGATGGGTTCTTACATGGAAACATTTGAAGCAAGGGTTTAGGGGGAAAATCTTAATTTTTGGTTGAAAAATCAACAATTTTGAAAATTGAGTCTTGTTTACGCGTTAACTTGAGTAAACATGGATATATTTGAATAATTTTTTGCATGTGGCTTGTAATTATCATTATCTTGGATGGGTTCTAATATGGAAATATTTGAAGTAAGGGTTTTGGAGGAAAATCTTAGTTTTTGGTTGAAAAATCACAAATTTTGAGAATTGTCTCTTGTTTACACAATAACTTTAGTAAACATGGATAGATTTGAAAAAATATTTTGCAAGTAGCTTGTAATTATCATTATCTTGGATGGGTTCTAACATGGAAATATTTGAAGTAAGGGTTTTGGGGGAAAATGTTAGTTCTTGGTTGAAAAATCACCAATTTTGAGAATTGTGTCTTGTTTATGTGATAACTTTAGTAAACATGGATATATTTGAATAATCCTTGCATGTGGCTTGTAAATATGTTATACATTAAGACTGCAAGGCTGCTTTCTATAAATATATAAAACTAAATATTATGCAAGTGCGGGGGAATACGTCGCGCATTCATGCACTAGACGGTTCTTTTATTATGTTCAAATTGTTTTAAGTTGGATATAAAAATGATTTTTCAGGTGTCTATGCATGTCTGTTTATGCAGTTGACAATTTTCCAAAGAACATTGTCAGATCTCTAGACACTGTTATTATTCATCCAGTTTTGAATCAGTGAATTGTCCTCTTTGTTAAAAGAGTAATAAAGTCTAAAATTCTAAAAAAAAATATCTTTGTTTTTTTTCCAGAGCCACCTTTGCTGAACAATGCGTTAAATCGGCCATCCATTTCAATGCCAGCGGAGATTTCAGCGATAACATCACAAATGACAGCATTGACAACAGCAGACACAGTACCGTCTAGCACCGTGATTCAATCTAATAGTTTGCCAATTAAATACTACTCAATGACTAGGTTTTCTTTAATGCAGTGGCATAAACTGGAAGGAAAAAACATAAAAATTTTAGACCCTAGTCGAACAATAGCATGTCGATCACCGGACGAATTCTGTAATGGTTATGTGTTCTCGTCAAAACCGTTGAAATGTGGCGAAAAAGTTGTTTTACAAGTTCTAGGCATAGACAGAACATATGTTGGAGGACTCGCTGTGGGATTTACAACGTGCTCTCCCGATTCTGTGACTCAATCTGAACTTCCCGATGATGCAGATTTATTACTTGATAGAATGGAATATTGGGTTGTTAATAAGGATGTATATAGATCACCAGAAATTGGAGATGAGTTGTGTTTTCATTTAACTAACGAAGGTAGGTGTTTGAGTTTTTAATCCGATAGTTTGATTAGTCTAATAAGTATACAGTGACAGTGTTTATTTATAACATTGGTTTCTGGTAAGAAATAATATGCTCTCTGTCTCCATTTATGTCAAGTCTTGAATGAACACTGTATACCATTGGACAATGGAATGTCAAAACATGGATGAAATCACTAAAACAAATCTGTTTTCATATTTGGGCAGTACAGCTGCCCTTTGTTGCCACTCATTCTAGATCTATCTGTAATCTGGCCTCATTATGCCAATGGATATACATTCACCAGAAAATATAGTGCAAAGAACACCTAATTCATTTCAGTAATGTATTTTATATCAAATTAAGAATTGTACCAAACCATGCAATTTAATGAATAATAGCATAAATGAATCCATTTTGTGGAACTGATGATGGGCAGCATGCTATGAATTTAATATTCCATGAATTTTAGCCATACAAACAGAAGAGTTCCAGAAAATCAATAAAATGGACATTTATTAAGCCAACATGTCAGGGGTTGAAAATTGAGCACGAGTCTGACCCACAGAGCTAGTATTTCTTACCGCTGGATTACCCATTTTGGCATTTTGTGTTACGAAATGTCCTATGGGCTACTACGGAAGAAATCATGTCAAGTTATTTGTGTGTAATATAAAAATTCCCTGTGATAAATAGAGCTACTCTTATACGGTAATAGTAACCATGGTAATAGTAACCATCGTCGTATTTATCTTTTTGAACTGCCCATTATAAGGGGGGCATCAGTATTGATCAATTGTTACTACCCTATCATGGTTCCAATGCACTGTATTCTAAACATCGCCATCCTAGTGCGATACCAGTTTAGTAAACATGTCTTGAGTCTGCAAAGTCTGACTCGATTTATCAATGTAAAAAGTGGAAAATGCAAAAAAAATTAAAAATTATACAGATCCCTCATTCCCGAGTCAACCGTCTCCAATAAAAATGTCAATTATGACCATGAAAAATGTAAGAGAGCATTTCAGCTGCAGTGGAGTCAGAGGTTCCCATATGTGTCAGACTACAACAATTAAGTTACAAAAAGAATTATTACGCAATACTAACGTGGGCTAGTACTTTTACTTATTGGGTTTGTGAAATATCATTATTGAAAAGCCCTGGACTTGTGAGGTTTGGCAGAAAAATTCAACCACTTTAAGGAACATAAATTGTTTGCATACCAAGTAACCATATCACAATTTTTTTTATTTAGTTGTTTTGTGAGTTAATCATTGTCAGTGTTGCGAACGATTTAGTGTGTTAACTATTAATTTTGCACATGTGTGTAAAATGTGAATAAATAAATATATTTTCTGAAAAATAAGGTTAAGTCTATTCTTTCATCTGATTTAATTTTAAAATATGATATTTTTACACATGCTCATGGAATATAAACAATCATGAATTTCAAACTGAATGATTATCTCATGAAAATGAACAACTTGAGAAGACTATTTTGGAAGTTTCCTTTTTGAAGTTTTTCATAAATCCTCGAATATTAAATAATGGAGTGATAATTCTAGGGTGATTAATCACTATGTAATCTGCCTTTACAATGCAAATTAATTGTCATTTATTTATTGCCAATAAAAATAATAGTTATTATCTTGTTTAGATATACTTCTATGCAATGTTTTATTTTCATGGAGATTATCACCAAGGTGAACTTGCTTTTCTGATGCTTCAATAGGCAGTACAGTGTATACCTAATTGTGCATTTTTTTGGCTTTGTTGAGATTGGTTCGAATAAATCAATGGCAAAACAAACATTAATATTATATACTTCATTGTGGTGATGATGTATACAGTCTGTATTAAATGGCACCTCTATATAGCAAATCACTGTCTATAAAGGGCACCTCTACATGTATATAGCAAATCACTGTCTATAAAGGGCAGTCTCATTTTTTCCATTAATGAACAGTGCATATAATTTTAACTTGTACGTAAAGGACAACTGCTCATAAAGGCCACATTTACAGATTCCCTTGATCATGAGTGGCCTTTATAATTATATATGTCTTATATTACTGTACAAACAAATCGTTTCACATGAACAAATCTCTGATCAATATATGGATTCCTGTTTAAAGGATCTGCCCAAAACTTTTAGACTATATACATGTATATAGACCAAAAAGCATTTACAATTAAAAAAGGAATAACATATATACATTTTGTAGTGGAACAATGAAAAATGAATTGTTCTACTTAAACAGCATGCTTATATATCTATTGAATTTTCCCTCAGTTAAGATTTTGAAAGTTCTATGTCGTTTGGCAGTGGGGTTGTGGCATTTGGTGATTGTGCTATTGTCATTGAAAACATTAAAAATGAATACTTTGTCTTTGATCAACACAGTGGATTTTGTGTATCTTGTTTAAGTTCAGGAAGTGGTGCTTGTCATTTAACAATTCACCTTTTATCCTTGTTCGTTAACTGATAAAGCACTGAATGAAATACAGTTTAACTTGCTGTTGCTTCACATGAAATGCAATTGAAACACAAAAGAAACCATACAGTATGCAGCTTGAATTGATTGACAGTTTACTTAAGGAAATAAAAGAAAATATCACACCAAAAGTTGAAGGTGAATCAAATGTGACAATTAACAAAAACCACCATGGTAAAAATGATACAATGTACATCAAAGTCATATCTAGGATAACATCTATGGTTGGTCCATGTGTTCTCAAATTGTCGGCCCTGGGTACCTTGTTTGAAACAATATAGGTAGATATCAAATATCACAACACTTACAATGTACATACTGACGACAAGAAAGCAACTCCATTTGTACATCATTTTATATACATTTACTTTAGTTTTCATTTTTTATTTGTTATATAAAGAGGTATCCAATCAAATTCATTGTTTGGTATATGTACAAATGTACATGTACAATGTACATGTACCTGTAAAAATACAAATAAATATGTTAGAATTTTGTGGAACCCATGGCCAAGTAAACATAGATACCAGTACTCTGATGTAAGATTCTCTGATTAGGGCAGCTGGCCATATATACTGTCAAATAGATATACACAAATGTACATTTTTAAGGTTAACTTACTGTCAAACAGATATACACAAATGTACATTCTTAAGGTTAACTTACTGTCAAATAGATATACACAAATGTACATTCTTAAGGTTAACTAAAAATGATGTACAAATGAAGTTGCTTCCTTGTCAAATAATTAATTATAATGTTAAGTGAAAATTATACCCCTGTGGAAGGAATCCAAGGATACAAGATGAGGTATAATTAACATGTATCACGATTATCCAAGGATACAAGATGAGGTATAATTAACATGTATCACGATTATCCAAGGATACAAGATGAGGTATAATTAACATGTATCACGATTATCCAAGGATACAAGATGAGGTATAATTAACATGTATCACGATTATCCAAGGATACAAAATGAGGTATAATTAACATGTATCACGATTATATGATTGATACACAACAATAGTTGATTGAATTTTAAGGTTAGTCTCTTCTGGGAATTTGTCCTCGTTTTACAATAAAGCCTGACGAATGCAGGATATCCAATTACATTTTATGTACATCGTGATGATGTGATATGAGTGATAAAGATTTGAGGACACTACATGTTTTATTCTCCAACTTAAACAAGTGGGGGATAGGGTTACCTGTATTCATCTGTAGTCCTTCAGATGTTAGTACATGTAGCTTCAGTATTTTTGTATGGAAGTATCTATTTGGAATTGGCATCCTCCTGAAGTAATAGACTCTTTGCACATTTCTGTCGTTATTCCAAAATTACATGGTTTTTTTAAAACATTTTTACAGAAGTTAATTACCACTATACTGGCAAAAAGGTCCCTTTTTAAGCAAAGTGCAAAGCACACACATGTATTTTGTTTATAATTAATCCTTACAAAACAATTTGAAATTTTTCTATTTACAATGTTCAAATATTTACAAATTATAAAAAAAATATTGGCTGTCCTTTTGGCTGCTCTTGCAAGGAACAGGTACTGATTTGACCAATGTAAGGGAAATAACTCATGTAAAAATGTATACTTTTAGAATCAAGTCATGTAAGATATTTCAGAAATAACAGTAATATATGATCACAATGATATGTATTTTATTTGATATTTTTCAGGAGAAGTAAGATATTCCAGAAATAATAACAAAGTGGCCACCTTAATGCATGTAGACAGAACTTTACCATTGTGGATCTTTTTTGACATTTATGGAAATATACAAAAAATTAGATGCTTAGGTAATTTTAGTGTTTAGTCTATAGTATTTGTATCCAAAATGTATCTGTTACCTCATGCAAGTTTTGGTCTCTATGCACATTTTCAGTTTCCTCTGCAAATAAAACTGACTGCCATGATATAACTGAAATATTGTTGAAAGTTTGGTTAAACACGATACCCCTAACCTTAACCCTATGTTTTCTGAAGAAGTAATTTACAAAATTTCAGCACTGTTATTAAACACATTTATGAAAAATAGGTTAGGTTATTCAGAGTGAATCAATAATGAGAGTGGAAGAATCACTGAAAAAAGCTGACAAATTAGTCAGGTAATCTTCACAGCGGTAAAATATAAAAACAAATTAGTCAGGTAATCTTCACATGGATAAAAAAAACAAAAAAAAACACAATAACTGTAATCAGCCTGTTTTACTGTACTCCAAAGGATTGACAAATATCCAAAATTGTTTGAGTAGAAAAATGAAAATGTTTACCAGGTTTGAGAGTATGAAGGAAGATTTTTAAATAACAATCGATAATATCCTTTAGAAGAGACAAAAATATCAAAGAAATCATGGTATACAATGTACCACAAATATAATTTACAATTTTATGATCAAACATGGCATGAATTTTACAGATGTGTACTGTGGCAATACATTATAGAGGAAACTGAATGTACGGACAATGAGTGAAACAGTTATAAAATATATCAATATAAAGATTACAAAACTACAAGTATTATTTACTTATGCCAAAAATTATATATGTCAGACCAACATATATGTGGCTGTATTTCATAAAGTATCACTTTGTATTTCTTTTGACCAATTACAGCTAACCAATGTTTTCATATTTAGAATGTAACAACATGTTTTCTGTATTTTTATTTTTAAGGTGTTGCTCCTCATCGGCCCCCTGTACCACCACGGCCACATTCAACGTCTTACCTAACACAGGGACCACTAGGTGTTGCTTTGCCACTCCCAGAGAGACCAGTACAACCTGTGTCACAGAACTGGGCCAATTCTCAAGCCAATACACTACAAGAAGCACAAGTAGCGTCAATGACACGGAGTTACAGTGTGCCATCTGGTGTTCATGTTAAATCCTCACCCCCCGTTCCACCTAAATCCCATTCCATTTCAACGCCAACATCACCAACAGAAAATAAAATCCAAGAAGAGGAAACTCACGAATGTACTGTATGCTATGAACGAGAAGTTAATTCTGTTTTGTATAAATGTGGACATGTATGTATGTGTTTTGAATGTGCCATACACGTTAAGGAGAAAGGAGCACTGTGTCCTATTTGTCGACAGACTATTTATGATGTCATCAAAATTTATAAAACGTGATACATTATTGTAACTATTTAAAAAAAAAAGAAAAGTATTTTAACAAAAAATTTATCATTTCTCAATTTTTTGTCAAAAATGTTTTTAATTGAAACATTTATATGCTTGGCAATTCCAATCTGTGATTAAAATGACAGTAATTATACAATAAATCTATTTAAATGAATCACCAAACTTTGTCGTCTGCTTAGCAGAACAGACAATATAAATAATTTTTTATTACCATTACTATCTACATCTTGATCATGTTATAACTTATTGTAATTCATAACTTCTCTTACCTAACTTGATGAAATTTAATCAACTTTTACCATATTCCTCCTTATAACTGCTGCTATACACTTTCCCATATGCCTGTTTGAATAAGGCTATTTTCAACTGTCGTCTTATGTATAAATTAAGGACAGGTGACACACATCTTTTACAAAAGACCCATAAATTATTTCTATAATAATATTTAAAGTATTATTCCTATAAATGTGTGCCCTTTAATCTCAATTTAAGTAAAGTATTTTCCTTACGTATTGCTAAGGAAATGGGCATGAGATAGGGTAATATCACACCATAGTAAGCATAAAATTATCATGTCTGAAATGTTAGAAATTAGGTTCTAAAACACCTTATTGTATGCATACCAGTATTTATGGAGGCATCTTTGAATGGTTAAGACATAACAATTTGAATGGCAGTATATTTCCTGGTAATTATTATATTTTTTACTATATGTAATAAATACCTTGTGTATTAGTTTTTTTGTTTTTCCTGATACTTGTACTACAATTGAAATATTGATCATGACTTTCATCTCCATTTTATCTTCAAATCTATCCCCAAACTCAGGTCTTTTGACATTCTCAATTTCTTACCCATTGAGTTATCCCCCTTTTAATGGTGCTCATTTGTTATATTATATTTTTGTCTCAAAAAAGTGCTGTAATATAGAGATAAATTTGTTTTGTAAATTAATTTTTACAATCATTTGTGTGTATATATATATATATATATATGTTATATTTACACCTACTCTAAATCTAGCTCTGTAAATTTGTAAGATTGACCTTGAATCTTATTCTTTGTGATTTCATTTTTCAGTGTAAAAAATAAATGCTAAGTTTTATTTGCATAATAATTGTGAAAAAGTCAACATTTTTTTAATGCAATGTTGAACAAGATGGTTTATGTAAGCCACACTAGAGAATATAGATGGGGGGTATACCATTGGGTCAAGTTCAAAGTATGACCTCATGATGTCACCTCAAAATCTTACAGTGAATTGTAAACCAGGAATAAACTTCAAGGTCAAAGTTCAAAATTTTCTTCTTTATGAAAATGGTGTAAATGTGATTTATAAGGTTGTTGATGTTGCACATTAGTAATATGTATATAGTGGTGATTTCAGTGCAATCTTTTATAATTTGTAATGTAATTTTTGTCCCATTTTATAAGATGGTCAGGGTGATATTAAATGCATAATTTCAGTGGTCACAATTATATATAGTTATCATCAAAGAGAATAAATATTTTTCTATTTCTTTTCTGCAATTTACCCTCTTTTTCAAAACTCATTTTATAGAATTGTTAATGAGGTGAAGACATTTTTGTCTTGCCTTAATATTTTGTTATGTTAAAATTTCCATGCTTATTTCATTGTATCTTTGTAATTAACAGGGAAACTAAATCATGTGAGTTATTATATAGTATGACTGAAGACTTTTAAAGATTATACATGCAATCATTGTTTGTTGATAGTGTTTTTGTGGTAAACTATGGTGAAACTTTTGGTGACATATTTTCTATCTTACATCTCTTCATTCAAATCTAATTTGAAGTTCTCATAAAAATTGCTTGAGTTTGTTTTCCTAATTTTAACTAGATACAAATTTTGAAAAGATCTTTTTCAATTTTTCTTTTCCTTTTTGAATATGTTGATGAAGTTAAAACTGTTTTTATTTTTCAATAATTTCATAAATTCATCATAGAATTAATAAAACATGGCTTCTTTATGAACAAGATATTACACCTAGACACCAACCGTTTAACAATTTTTTTCCCATGTAGTTGAGAATTTTATCATTACACCTTATTAACACATTCTTTTCAGGTTTTTTTTAATCAAACAACATCACAAAATCTTAATAGAAATGTCTTTAGAGAATCCTTGGTTTTCTCCATTTCTTTCTTTCTTTCTTTCTTTCTTTCTTTCTTTCTTTCTTTCTTTCTTTCTTTCTTTCTTTCTTTCTTTCAATAGTAATTATGAGCCTTTCTTAGTTCTTAGAAACTGTATATCTTGTGTAGTTAAAGGTATCATTTTAGGAGTTTAAACATAGAATCTGTAGAATCCTATATATTAGGGACACTTGTTACAGTTCACTGTTACGTTCACATATTTACTATTAAAGTTTTATTTCAGTTAACATGTTTATTTAATTAATCACATGGACACAAGTTTAGACTTCAATAACATCATTAAAGCCTCACAGAAAATCGTAATATAATTGGCAAATTCAAATTCATATACTCATTGTTAACAATATTTTTGTGCAATTAATATACAGAATCAGATTTGTTTTCAGCAATACAGACAATGTTTACAGATTGATATTATATAAAGCAGGACTTTTATTAAACTAAATCATTAATTATTATGGGAAGACCTCATTTTCAGTCGTATGTATTTTGACATAATGTTGTCAGTATTTGTATTATCTACCATGATTGTCTATTATAAATTGTCCACAATTTGTTGGTGACTGGTTCACTCATCATTTTCATTTTATTTTATACATATGTGACTAAAGTCAATTTCTTTTTTGAAGTATACATGAATTCAGTAATATTTATTAGATTTTAACATTTGGAGGAATTTTGTGAATACTTCCAAGTGAAGAAATTTATATTTCCTGGAAGTTCAAAATTAGAATAGGAAAAAATGAGTAAGAATTTCATGCATGAAGGAAAAAAATGAAATCATGTTGATACTGAAGTAAATTACTGAATATGCAATGATTTTTGTCCATTAAGATACTGACAATGATTGGTTAATTTAATCACATGACCTTGACAAGATTTTATGTAAGTCCTATAAGAATACAATTTACTAACATATTTACAATGAATTATAATATAGCTACTCTTGCATTCCGGATACTGAAAATAAATCATGTGTAACCGAACAATGCAGTAATTCACGAATGTGTGTTAGTGTATGAATGAGATACCGTCATTGATCTGCTACAAGTGATTTATTTTAGAGATTAGGAATGCAAGTAGTGATCGGTTTATCACATAAATATTTTAACGTTATGTTTGTATGCTAATACCATGTCTTAAGAAGAAAATTGTTTTACGCTCACTGATATTTTCCATCAAGATGATGTTGGTACTGTGACGTCACACAATGAAATTAGACGGTTTTATTTCACTGTGTGAAATACCAGATTTTCAACGACTTGGAAATCTCAGCATTTCACAGGCATCTATGTAATAAGAACAATTTATTTTCCCCTTACAAATTCTATGTGCCTTGTGATATTAATTCCTGCCTGATAGCATGGTTATTGTTACAGTAACAATTTCACAATTTTTACTTAATTTATTTTGCCTTGTACTATACAAAATTCTTATCTGAGTCTTAATAAAGTTTTAGAAATTAAACTGTAGCAGAATAAATGCTACATATTTACTAAGCAAATTAATATATTGAACTTATTCTAAAGTATGAAAGTATATAATGTATACTAATGTCTCACTTTGTTGTATTTTTGACTATTTTTTAACAAATTTTTGTCAGTGGTATTTGTTTACTGATGTGCCACATACATGTTTGTGGTATTTGTTTACTGATGTGCCACATACATGTTTGTGGTATTTGTTTACTAGTATACCACACACATGTTACTTGTTGAAATGTTATGTATATTTATTTTGTACATCTACTTAATGAAAATGATGGTAATATATTTCTCTTACTGACAGATCCATTTCACACTCTTAGAACATATCTTTGTTTTAGGTAACTCCACTATTTTAATTCTTTATGATAACTTCAACAATTGAAATTATCAATTGCTCCTATAATTGTATTAATTAGGAGTTCTGAAAACAAAAAGAAGAAATTATAATTTTGATGCTCCATGAAGTATAGAAGAAAAAACTTTTCCCCAATTCGTATTTTTGCCCTCTAAAATCCTTTAAAAAAAAGTCATGGTTATAAATATTATCAATATATGTGGGGAGTACAGCAATACAAAGCATATGGCCGGAGTGTAAAATACCAATATCCTTTGATAATGGTTTGAAAATGAGTATACAGCAAAAAGAAAATGCATATACTATAAATTTGTTGACAATTTTATATGCAGAAGTTTTTCAGACAAAAAATTTCAAGTATGTTTATTTGGAACTCATACTCCAAAAATAGCCAATCAGAATACTGTATCTAAATATATATAGTGTTTTTGGAGTAATAGGGTGATTAAGAGTAATAGAATGAAATTTGTACATGACAGTCTTATGCCTGGTCTTGGTTTCTTGATAGAAACTTACATGTGAGAATTTGATTTTCTCAAAGAAATATATTTGAATTTGATTTGACTTCCATTGTGTATAACATTATTATCATCTCATTAAGATAGAAACAAAACCATTGGGAGTGTAAACATACAATTAAACATTTTAGTACAATGTTGGTTGTTTATTGTTTGTTTAAATGTAATGTTGATTGTTTATTGGTTAACATTCAGTGGGAAATATTTCTTGTATATCCAGGATAACAAGTCTATAAACATTACACAGAAATGAGGGAGGGAGGGTGGGACAACGGGGGTATGACTTTTGACTGCCACTGGAAAGGCATGGGGAGTTGGGTAGGGACAAAACATTTAGCCATTGGTAGCTGAAACAATGTTGCTACTCTTTAAAAATCTACAAAGGAGATCTCTAGGTAGAATGTCACTCTCCTAACTCTTTTCCTACTGTGGTCCATAGGCTCTGTATTATAATCTGACCCCATTGAGAGGACATCCCTTATCCACCACCTGGGCAGCTGATTTAAGTGCAATGTCATCTTTTATTTACATGGAGTTGTACCTAAATTACCTTCAAATATCTTTGCAGATTTATGTATGCTGAACACCTTGTTCTGAGAAAATGAAACAGTTTGGCTGCTTAAAAATACTATTTTGGTTCTAATCACTGTTATAAAGTAATGCTTAACTATATAACCTGTCAACAGCAACACAAATCATTTAAACTTCCCAACACAGAAATGACAACATCAGAAGTTGATGAAAATTTGGATCCTGGCTTGAGACAGACACAAAAATGTGGCAGAGTTAAACTGGTTAATGAGATCCAAACAAGATGAACTGTAAGCTAATGCTCACTTATGATACCCCTGCATATATGTTCAATGTGTATAAAAACCAACTAAGTCGGCAAACAGGAAGTAGGAATCTGACGGGTCCAAAAACGCTTCCCACAATATTGCATACCTATATGAAGCTTGTGGCCAAATATCAGATTTCTGCCGTCAATAGTTGCTGAGAAAAATGAGACGAAAAATATCTTGGACGGACGGAGGTAACACAGTATACCCCTTGCCCCTTCCGGTGGAGCGGGGATAAAACTTCACTATTCGATATCTAGATGTAGAGGTCAAAGATATACACAAAAAACAAAAACAAAACTGCAGAAATTCACTTTAACTCAAGATCACACTGATTCAGACATTAATGACAATATAAGGATGGATATTACAATAGCAGGGTCAGTGAAAGTGGTTTGGATTAGATTGGTTTATGGTGCTTAACGCCACTTTCAACAATATTTCAGATATATCGTGGCAGTCAGTTTTATTGGTGGAGGAAACCAGAGTACAGGAAGAAAACCACCGACCTGTTGCAAGTCACTGACGAACTTTATCACATAATGTTGTATCGAGTAGACAGAGAAAACCACCGACCTGACGCAAGTCACTGACGAACTTTATCACATTAATGTTGTATCGAGTACACTTCTCCTGAGTGGGATTCAAATTAACGTTAGTGGTGATAGGTACTGATTGTACAGGTAGTAAATCCAGCTACCATACGATCATGATCGTGATGGTTCTTTCAGTGAATGTGTATATTTATCAAACTTCTAGCTTAGGAAAGATGGAATCTGCTCAGACTGTTGGTTGTAGATCATTATTCTATCCATAATAATAAAGGATGGCCACAATAGTATGAAATTTGATAAGCAGCTTTAAAACACCAATAACCCTCCCACCCAGACTTGCCAGAAAGGTTCCTCTAGATGTTTTTCTGAAGAGGACCTCCCATACATTATTTCTGATTTCAAATGGCCTGTAATTTCAGAGAAGCTAGATGATCAAATACGAAAAGTCTCTGAAACAACAGTCAGAAGGTAGAAATGCTGTTCTACTAAGACAAATTAAACAAGTCAGAAGGTAGAAATGCTGTTCTACTAAGACACATTAAACAACAGTCAGAAGGTAGAAATGCTGTTC
>MJUT01040904.1:46420-62285 GCA_002080005.1 Gigantidas platifrons | reverse complement strand
AACAACAGTCAGAAGGTAGAAATGCTGTTCTACTAAGACACATTAAACAACAGTCAGAAGGTAGAAATGCTGTTCCACTAAGACACATTAAACAACAGTCAGAAGGTAGAAATGCTGTTCCACTAAGACACATTAAACAACAGTCAGAAGGTAGAAATGTTGTTCTACTAAGACACATTAAACAACAGTCAGAAGGTAGAAATGCTGTTCCACTAAGACACATTAAACAACAGTCAGAAGGTAGAAATGCTGTTCCACTAAGACACATTATCATTACTCTGAGCCAATCAGTGTTTAATACTCCTTAATATAGCATTGTAAGCAGAGAGAGAGAGAGAGATTAAATACCGTTTTCATTGTCCTTGGTTTGACCCCTAGAGGATTGAACTCGCGCTCTTCCACACTCGTGTGAGTGAGAGGTTGTTGTTTAACGCCAATTCAGCAATTTTATATTCAGCTGTATTATGGCGAGAACAAGTTATTTTCAATGAGATGATGATGAGGTCCGCTTTGTACTAGACCAACATGCTGAGTTGGATTTTTATAGTGCTAGTTCACTGAAACTACTGTCAACGGGAAAACATGTCGCTCCACTCGGACACATTATTCTGATTCTGAGCCAAACAATCTTTGCTCTTTCTCTTTAATGCTGTGTGCTTAGCAGAGAAGCAACAAATACCAATTCTATAGTCTTTGCTTTGACTCGACTGGGGCTTGAACCCACGATCTACCGCACACAAGGTGAGCACACTAACAATTATGCCACGGAGTACTCTAACCATAATATTACTGAGGTAATTCTAGATTGTAATAAAACAAATAAATAAAGATGTTATATTTAATGTCAAGTATATGTATAAGATAATAATAACAATAATAAAAGTTAATTATTACATATTATAAATATAAATAAAATGACTAAATAAACCAACAGGTTCAGTTAGCACCGAGATAAAGTTTGATGTAGAGTTGATGTCCTATGATGATACCATGTAAACGATGACTTGAAAAAAAACCTTTAAAATTAAGCATTAAATTTAATGTAAAATTTATACAACCCAGTTGTAAATTTAAAACAAAATATTTGAAATGTAAATTATAACAACAAAATAAGATTTCTGGGACAGCTACATGAAGACCTAGTACAATGCCATCTAGTATATAGGTGTAAAAAATCTGGAAATTTTAAAATGCATGAAACATAAAAACTAATACAAGCACATTTTACGACAGATTCAATTGAAGTTCCTGTTACTACGAAATAGACTAGGTCTAACAGTAATAAAAAAAAATGGGATACTATTATTGTATTCATATTGGAAAATAAAGAAACACAAACTTCATAAGAGAGAATAAAACATGGCGACATCGCATGGTCAGTAGCAGCTACAAGTTAGAATATAAAACTTGTCTAGTGACCTTGTGTAAATCTGTCAGAAAACTTCGAGCTTGTGTAAACCTGTCAGAAAACTTCGAGTTTGTGTAAACCTGTCAGAAAACTTTGAGTTTGTGTAAACCTGTCAGAAAACTTCGAGTTTGTGTAAACCTGTCAGAAAACTTCGAGCTTGTGTAAACCTGTCAGAAAACTTCAAGCTTGTGTAAACCTGTCAGAAAACATCATTATTTAAGAATACATTCATATTCGGAAATACAAAATCATGGAATGTTTCTAGAAGATTTGGAGTAATAGTATTTATATTTGTAGAGTTGAATAAAATAACATAAAAATATATCAATTAAATCATTACAAAGCAACAGTAGCAAAATATAAAAGAAAAAGGCCATGACACATAAAAAATTATGTTTTGGAAACTTAAGGAAATCAAGTTATACAACAAGGCATTACTTGGATGAGTTCCACAATGAAAGGGGAATAACTTGGGGGGGTGGGGGGGAAGATAAAAAGCCTTAGATCTGTGGAACAAAATGTAAAATATATATATAAAAAAGAATAAGCCCAAGAGAACAAACATTGTCACATGCAAATGAATGGTCAGACAACTGACACAATAATATGCCTGTCAAATCAATAGAAGTATAAAATAGTCGAAAAATAACTTCTTGATATAAAAGTAGACACGAATTCTTTATTTCTGGGAAAAATTATTAAATCGTGTCGTAAATAACCTTCTGCTTACAAATTGTAACAAGTACACATACCTATATTAAACAGATATATTCTCAAAGACCAGTTGTCTTGAATGACCATTTGTTAATGACAGAAAGATAGTGTTTCAGGACAGGTTTTAATGCACACACAATTAATTACTGGTCATACAGGTAAATATGTATATCTATAGTTGATTTGTCATGCAGGAATGGATTTCCGAGAGAAATATTACATCAGTACAAAAGTGTGATAAAAATAAAGTGGCTTAGGAGAATTTGTGGATTTAGGAAAGTGTGATGCTGACTTAGACAAGGACAGAAGACAACATTGATCCTTTTATGTCGACTCTGCTACCCAAGTGAAATATAAATGTGATAAAAAATCATAAGTTGTGTAGTTAGACTTAAAGACTGTCTGAAGGGTTATTGCCCTGTTTAATGATACCAGGAAACCTCATGAAGGCAATAAATATGTTAATGATGTTACATTCAATGAATTTTGAAAAAAGAAGGAAAGGAAAAAAAGGGGAAAAAAAAGTTTTCTGCCCAATGTCAGCTGTAAATATTTACATTTACATTAAAGAGTTATTGTATATTTTTTAGGGAGATCCTAAATGTTTTTTTTGTTTTGAATTTCAGTTACAAAGAATTTGTATTATACAACTACAGTTAAACCTGTATTAAGAGGTTGTCATGGAAACTAAGAAAAAGTGGTCATATAAGACAGGTGACCTCTTAAAAGAGGTTCAATTCCAGTGCAATTGTTTATGATATAAAAAAAAATGAGGTGACCTTTAAATACAGGTAACTGTTTAATAGAGGTGACCACATGGACAGATTTGACTGTGTAACAAACTTCATTATATTGATATTGTGAAGGATCCCTTTGAACTCGACTATAATCAAGTTTTACTGTATTTATCAGACACTTAAAACTGAACATTAACCATCACAGATTTATATATATGATCAAAGGGAGATAATTAGATTTGGCAAATGCAAAATGTAGTCATGACTGAATTGATAAATTAGCTTGGATTTGTTTTAAATATCTGTGTCAACAATGGAGGTCTATGTTCTTCAATTCTACGTAAACCAAGATCATCTTTGTCAGCATCTGCAATCTCTCTCTGTCTTTGTCTAATAAGACGTCGCTGCCACTGTGTGGCCAGTACAATGGCACTAGCTGTATCTGTGTTGTCAGTATTATCAGGAGCTCTTAGACCCTACAACACAAACAAATGGTAATTAATAACCCTGTCTAATAAACAACACTGACTTGATGTGACTATAAAAGAGACTATATGTATCTTCAGAAAAAATGATTTTGAAATATTTTTTCCCATATGGTCCTAAGTGAAACTTGTCCATCATTGGGATCTATCTTATATTTCTGATTGAAACAACTAGAGGCTAAGTGGACTGAGCCTGTGTCACTCACCTTTCATTGTGCTTTGAGGAAACTTAATGCAGAACCTTCCATAGGTGCTTCCCACCAAAGTTACAGAGAAGAAGATTTTTCGGAATCGACCAACCAGAAACAAGAATTGCCTATGGCAGCCATGTTTGTTAACGGATCGGGACAAAATTAGCAATCTTTATAGAGCATCTTCCATATACGTTTCCTACCAAGTGTCGATTTATTTGGCTAAGCAGTTTTTGAGAAGATGATTTTTAGAAATCGACCAATTAGAAAAAAGCATTGCCTATGGCAGCCATGTTTGTCTACGGATCAAAACGAAATGAGCAATCCCTATAGAGGCCCTTCCATAGATGCTTCCTATCAAGTTTCAGTTCATTTGGCAAAGCGGTCATACAAGCCTATCACCAATACAGCGTGGGTTCGAACCCAGCTTTGTAAATTACAAAAAAGGGTGCACTCAAATCGCAGCCGCAAGTGATAAAGTTTACCAGTTGCTTGCCCATGGTCGATGGTTCTCTCCGGGTATTCCGGTTTCTTCCACCACTAAAACTGGTCACCATGATATAGCTGAAATATTGCTGAAAGTGGTGTTAAACACAATCAAAATCAAATTAAACCAAATAAAACTTACCACCACTATATAACTGAAATATTGTTGAAAGTGAAAGTAAACACCACAAACCAACCAACAACATGATAAATATTTCTCTAGCTATGGCAGCCATCTTAGATTTCCAATTGACACAAAGAGCATTCATTTAATAGATCACATTCCAATGAGTATATCAACACAAAATTAAGAACTCACTAATATGTTTTAAATGAGCAATCTATGATGATTGGTATCTAGGAAGTAGAGTTATTCAACAGTATCATCAATCAAGATGTATTTGATCTGTAAATATTAATTACTGCTAATATTATCTTTGGTAAATCATTTCTACTGAGCACCACTTTGACTCATAAGAAATGACATCCCTTTGAAAAGCCAGATTGAAAACATTTTTATCAAAACAAATGTTTTATTTCTTAGAAAAATTAAACAGGTTCTTTGTCCTAACTGTTGAAACTAGAACTGTCTGCATAGCGGGACTAATACCCCCCGCTTCACTCTGACTGTGTCCAAGATTATTGAAAACTAAGTCTACACGAAAAATATATTATTTGTCAAATTATAATTTTTAATCATATTCAACAAAAATAAAAACGTTGTAGCATAAAAACTGTAAGAGGAGTTCCACGGACAAACCATGTACCCTTTCAGCTAAATTCACAAAAAAAAAAAAAAAAAAAACTAAGTTCAACAATCTATATTTTTTGGTAAAATACATGAAAATCACAATACTTACAACATGCACATCTTTGATATGAGTACAAATGTTCTGCAATGTAAAAACTTCCTAACTTACAAACTGTAGGAGGTGTTGCACAGACAAACCATGTACCCTTTTTGCCATATTCACACAAAAATGGCTAAATTCAACAATCTATAATTTTAGTAAAGATGCACAAAAATCAAAATCCTTACCACATGCACATCTTTGATATATGTAAAAATGATCTGCAAAATAAAAACTTCCTAGCATAAAAACTTTATGAGGAGTTGCACAGAAAAACCATGTACCCTTTCAGCCAAATTCACCAAAAATGACTAAGTTCAACAATCTATATTTTTGATAAAAATGCACCAAAATCAAAATCCTTACCACATGCACATCTTTGATATATGTACAAATGATCTGCAAAATAAAAACTTCCTAGCGAAAAAACTTTAGGAGGAGTTGCGCGGACAAACCATGTACCCTTTTTGCCAAATTCACCAAAAAATGACTAAGTTCAACAATTTATATTTTTGGCAAAAATGCACAAAAATCAAAATCCTTACCACATGCACATCTTTGATATATGTACAAATGATCTGCAAAATAAAAATTTCCTAGCGTAAAAACTTGAGGAGGAGTTGTGCGGACAAACCATGTACCCTTTTTGCCAAATTCACCAAAAAATGACTAAGTTCAACAATCTATATTTTTGGCAAAAATGCACAAAAATCAAAATCCTTACCACATGCACATCTTTGATATATGTACAAATGATCTGCAAAATAAAAATTTCCTAGCGTAAAAACTTGAGGAGGAGTTGTGCGGACAAACCATGTACCCTTTTTGCCAAATTCACCAAAAAATGACTAAGTTCAACAATCTATATTTTTGGCAAAAATGCACAAAAATCAAAATCCTTACCACATGCACATATTTGATATATGTACAAATGATCTGCAAAATAAAAACTTCCTAGCAGAAAAACTGTAGGAGGAGTTGCACGGACAAACCATATACCCTCTATGCGGACAGACAGACGGACAGACAGACAGACAGGGTGAAACCTATATACCCCCCCCCCCAAACTTTGTTTGCAGGGGGTATAATAATTTTGGAAAGGAGGGAGATTGTGGTTGGTTTATTAATCAGAAAAGAAATGTATTGCATTTCAGTACAGAAGATTGACATTACACTGTAGAGAGGGAGTCAGAGACTAATCTTAGCATTTTGACCTTTATAGTAGTTAGAGGGAAATAACTCCATACCTTTACACAGACTGATTCAGCAGCTTTCATCGTCTGTAATACAATCTTCATCAAGTTTTCTGCGTTCTCTGTCAAGATCTTACTGACCTAAAAAAATACACATAATCAATGTTATAAAAGATATATATATCATAACATATCTTGGTCAAACTAAATATTTAATAAAGGAACCCTTCTTTGAGAAGACAGATTTTTTTGCAACATATCTCCTGGTCACTGTAGTCTGTCCTTCAATTTTATATAATTTACAGCTTTTGAGTACCCCCCTTTGGTATCTCCTGGTCATTGTAGTCTGTCCTTCAATTTACATCTTTTGATTACCCCCCTTTGGTATCTCCTGGTCATTGTAGTCTGTCCTTCAATTTACATCTTTTGATTACCCCCCTTTGGTATCTCCTGGTCATTGTAGTCTGTCCTTCAGTTTACATCTTTTGATTACCCCCCTTTGGTATCTCCTGGTCATTGTAGTCTGTCCTTCAGTTTACAGCTTTTGATTACCCCCCTTTGGTATCTCCTGGTCATTGTAGTCTGTCCTTCAGTTTACAGCTTTTGATTACCCCCCTTTGGTATCATCAAACTTTTCTTATTATATCAAATAAAAAAGCAAAATATAATTAATTATAAATATTATATTCTAAGACCCTCCTATAGCAAGAACCAAATAACATGCCCTAAGATGGCTAAAAAAGCTGGTATACACTTGCAAATGAAATTATAGTACAATTGTTTTAAATATCCTTTCCTAATACTTATAGATTAATGCATGCCCTTTTCCATATCAGGTCTGTTATCATCCCGAGAAACTGATATCGGCAGGAGGGCTTTAGCCCAAGGGTCGATATTGGTCGAGGGTTGATAACAGTCCTGAAATGGAAAAAGGCATGCATTAATCTATCAATCACATATTTCAACATTGAATTAAAAAGAAAAAAATTAACTTCCCACACAGACAACAAATTTATATGTTGATAGTGACACCTTGAATATGTCACTCTCAGTTTTACGTTTTGTATCAATTGATATTCATCTCTGCTGTATCGTTTTTTTGTATTCTTCCTTGTCTCTCATGTTTGCTTATGCGTCACAATGACGTCATCGACGCAGGCTATAATAACAGGTTATTTACCCCGGGCAGTGATATCATATGGATCGGACACTCCTTCGTTTATCACATATGCAAAAAGGTATGTATTATGTACAAATATGTGATAAATAATATTATATATGTACATGTATTTGAGAAGGTAGTTTCTGTTGTATAAGCTGAATTACGTGGACTAAAATATCTACTCAAAATAGTAGTGATCTAATGACACACAATACCTGACCTAACAAGATGTTGCACGCTACGTCGTGCTAAGAATACCCCCACTCGTTCATTTGTAAGTCGCACGGTAAACAGGAAGTAGATGTGTGGTAAACCTGGAAAGGGGAGACACGGTACAAGTCACCATGCTAAAGCCATATATCAAATATAAAATCATTTCTTCCAGTAGAAGCTGAGATATCTGTTACGAAAGTGTGAACGGACTGACGGACAGACAAGGTGATTGCAATATAGCCCCCTCTCTATGAGTGGGGGTATAATTAGTTTTACAATTACATTTAAGCCAATGACATACTGTACCTACATTTTTCACCAAAATAAAACACAAAAAGGGACAATTCTGGCCAAAATTGATATCTCCTTTAGCAAACAATGCCTATCATAATAAAATATAAACTATGATTTTCATTACAGCCCGTGGCTTGGGGTACTTACTTGGTACAATTCTTGCTATAAATTTAGTAACTGACTTATGGCATGACAGTGGTTTTGTATTGAGCTAGTTACCAAATGAGGACTAAATGCACATCTGCACATTCTTCTATCTTTAATATGATTATCTGTTTGAGAGTGGTATTGATGTTACAAAGTAACCTGGCCGGCCTGTTTGAACTTCAAACTATGACCATGGACGAATCTACTATTTTCATGTAACACCAGGTTCTCGTACAAATAACAACAATCAGCTATTCATAATATTGTTGTTTGCATAGTATAGAATATAAAAGGTATAATAATTGTCAATTGACTCTAATTAAATGGATCAGTGAATTCAGATGTTAACTATTTTACCTGTCCACCCTAAATTAAAAATGAAGGTTCCAATTGAACTACGACAGATAGCCACGCCTGGCCAAGTTAGCCTGAATCAACAATACTTACATCAAACATATTTCCAATTTGCACAAAAACAAATATTTTAGGAACATTCCAGCTAACTTATTTGTCCATATGCTTCAGAGATACAGATTTTTAAAACATGTTCCCCATAGTGGCCTATATTTAAAATTTCTCCCATATTAATGGGCATTGTGGTTTTCTAATCCAGATGTAAAACTTCAACTTTGCAATGGGTCATTCATTGAACATTTATGGGTAACTTAGGTTCAATCAAGTCATCAAGTTTTGAGAATGTATTTTATTCATTTTCCCCAGGTGGCAGCCATAAAGGATTTTCAATCAGTACAAAAAAAACAACATATATTTTGAAGGGGACCATCTCAGAAATAATCAAGCTCAGTTTCATTTTAAATGGTTCATTTTAAATTGCAGTAATCATGCCTCTGCCATAGGCACAGAAACTCAAACTGTGTAAAGAAAGAAATTTGAGTTTCAGCAAATCAAATTGTATTATTAGTTCAGGAAGCCATACTGAAATTTGGATTGTCAACAAAGAGGAATCTGGTTCACCACTAGAAAAAGATTTGAAAAAATTTGTAATATTTGTGTTAGTTTTATGAATAATGTAAAAATGTGCAAATTATAACACTATTCACAGAAAACAAAAGCAGTGACAATTAGTGAAACCTGATATAAACATCCCTTTCACAAACCATTCTGCTCCTGCTAACATTTGATGACACTGTGAACCATGATGTCAAGGACAAAACTGACATTTTCAATTATTATTTTTGTAACCAATCACATTGAGATGATTTCAATTTGTTTTTAACAACTATAAATTATGCTTGTAATTAACATCTTATATGGAATGTAAATTTGAGGAAGTTCTTCAAATACTTGACATTACAAAAACAGTTGCACAAGACCTTTTTTCTTATATATGTGATGTGATGTATTTTATCTACATGTACTAGCATATCAAACTTGCCCAGTGGGAAAGCCGCAGACATTGAAGAGTTCCGATCTGTAGTCACGTGGGAAAAGGGAGATAATTATAAAAACCGTCATGGCGTCACTGTCATTTTGTAAACGATTGCGAGGCCGTATTTCAAATACAAAAATAAGCAACATCTGAATTAATTTGATCATAATATTCATCGTAACTTTGTTAATGATCATGTGTTTGGTGTAACTTAACCAATAAAACATGTACAAAACGTCTAACTGCTCGAAATATTAGAAATATCAAACGACGCCAGATGTCAATAAAAATATGGCGGGTAATACCCTGGTCTGCAGTTGACTGACACAAATGCGTCCTCAAAACCGACGAAGGCTGAAATATATTTAAATCGAAAGAATAAATATAAAGGAAGGTCTGTTAATTAAACAAACCCGTCATTTGCTTGCTCCATTTATAAATTTGGGTTTGAAGTCGTGGTTCATTTTCGGTCATTTTTAGCATTTTGAGACCTTTGTAGGTACGGTAATGCATTCCCTATTCCGAACTTGCTGAACAAATGTGGACTATGGGTTACCTAATTATCGTATTTAAACATCGTCAACAAAGTTGAGTTATATTCTGGTCTCATTAAAAAAAATCGTGGATGTAGTTCAAATTTTATTCAGGGTTAGTGGGAGCTCCGACCGATCCATGCTAATGAAGTACGTGTTGTACACCTGACTGATGTCAAACCAGGTTTAAATTCTACCTCTGCATGTTTTTGAAACACAAGACCTCAACAAGTGATTTTGATTTTATGTGTGTGGTAGTTTTTGTTGGATTTTTTTTTGTGGAAAAAGGGGGGGGTGGTGGTATGTGAATCAGGTGAATAAATATTATACTTTTTTAAATGTAGTAGGTTTTCTTGTCTTATTACATGGACATGTGGATAAAAATAATTGTTATTGTGATTTTGACAAGTACAAAATTTCAGAAAAAAATATTCAATCTCAGAAAGTATACTGAAAAGAAAAATGATAGAAAGGGCCTGTAACAAGTATAAAAAATTAATTCACAAATAAAAAAAAACCCATAGGAAATCATACACCAAGAAAAACAAACTCAAACTGGAGTCCAGACATTCAAATGTGAGTAGATTAGGATGACCACAGACCCAAGCCATGACCCCATTTGATGATGATGTGGTCTACTAATGATCCAATCCATGATCACATTTTACTTTCCTCTTTTAAGATGAAGAACAACAACAAAATCAATTTTCTTTCTTTGATTCTAAGTTTGTCATGTGATGTTATCTCATTATATTCCATATAGGTTATAATTTTAAATTATCACAAAATAATTTAATAAAAAACAAACAAAATGATTTACTTTAGTTAAATAAAGTAAGAAACTTAAATAGGTAAGTTTTAACAGGTGAACAGTAACAGTTTTTACTACAAGAGAATACAAATAAAAAAATCTAAAGCTCTTCAACTATATATCAATACTAAATTTACTTAAATAAGGGAATGCATAACCAGAGTGACATGAACTTACAAATAACCACAAAGACAGAATGACTACCATTCATACACACATATTTTAAAACACACAAAGAATAGATACCATTCATACACAAATATTTTAAAACAAAGACAGAATTACTTGTAAAAAGTTTTCACACATAAATTTTAAAACAAAGACAGAATTACAAGCATTCACACATAGATTTTAAAACAAAGCAGAATGACTAGCATTCACACATAGATTTGAAATCAAAGGCAGAATGGAAACAAAATAACCTTTCCATTCAAAAAATAATTCTGCAATAAATTCACTTATTTCCTTTGCCTTTTTTTATATGGTGAACTTGGTCATTTTCCTCTGTATGTTTATAGACACCATATAATTTTGAAATATAGGTATCATATTTTATCTGTAAAACCTCCAATAGTACATGAAATATATAAGCTCTTGCTTATATTGAGGAAAATAAAGGTTAAGAAAAAATTGGTGTCAAATGTAAAAGATCTAGCTGTTATGTAACCTAGGTTTTATTGATCTTTGAATTCAGCTTGGAAATTAAAATTAGAAATTATATCTTATATACAATTAACTTTTTCATATTGTTCTCTGTTATCCTTTTCTTTTTTATCATTTTATATATTCATGTTGCTATAGCATGTATGTGCTTTTTGCAAATAAAGAATTCATTCAAAGGTCTACATTATCCTGTGAAACAGAATCATCAAAATTATACCTATGTAAACATGTATTTATGTACTGAAAAGATTGAAATATAACTTCCTCTCCTGTATCTGACATACAAAATGAGTTAAAACTCTTATAACATGTGAGACAACAAAATATCTTTACTGAAACATCAATATCTGTATGAAAATTTAACTCAAATTTTAAATGTTTCAAAAAGATATCCACATTTTCTTTTTAAACTGAAATATATCTTGTAGTCCTTGAAGATGTTTCATACAAAACATTCTTTTTCCTTTTTCAAATTATCTAGGGCATTATAGTGGACATGACATAATACATCTGTGAATACTTATTCATTTTGTTCTGCATATTTACCTGAAATGGAAATGTCAAATTTCTTTCCAAATAAAAATGGATCAATATCAGTGCTGTGATCTCCTCTTTTATCACAAATAATATCAAAATGGTGTAAGACACACATTTTTTTCTGAGGGGGCAACTGACATTTTCACAGTTTCTTAAAGAAAGAAGCATGATTATAATTTTCCTCCAGTACCCTAGAAAAAATGCTTTAATTTTCTTTCACATTTCCTACAAATACAAAGAAAAATCGGACATATTTGCAAGTATTTTGTACAAACTCATAAAATTCAATATCATCCAACTTTTTCTGAATGAGATGGACATAACCTTTAGATATGTCTTCTTGACCACAATGACTATTTAAAAGGCTCAGGATTTGTGTCAGGATGGACTTTGTGGCAGTTCGACATCTGCATACTCCTCTGTGACCACATGGGCTTGTCTTTAAGACACCATATATATAACTTTATTAAAAAAAATATGCACCTCTATCAACTTTAGGATATATATAACTTTATTTAAAAGAATATGCACCCCCACATATTATACTTATAGCATGTAGGGTGCATAATTTTTTTTAGTAAAGTTATATCTAGTATGTAGGGGTGCATATTTTTTTTAGTAAAGTTATATAGTATGTAATTGTGCATATTTTTTTCAGTTAAGTTATACTGCATATAATGTCATAAATGATATATTATTGGGTGCATGTTTTTTTAAATACAAAATATAAAAATATATGTCTTAAAAATGATATAGGGGTGCATATTTTTTTTCTAATAAAGTTGTATTTCATGTCTTAAAGACAAGTACCAGTACCTGCTATATTTTGTACCTGTACCCGGTAGTTTGTACATGATTTTTTTTATTTTGTTTGTATTGTCCAATCCAATGAAAAAAATAGTATGTGAATCAATTGTATACTGTGATTTTTATTGATTATACTGTTGGTTGACATTGTGGGCGTCTTGATTGACAATTTAAAGCATTTGTTTGTTTCATTGATCATGAGGTTGCTCAAGAAATTACACAAAAAGCTTGGCTATGGAACTGGAAGTGAAGAAATCTTTCTTAATTACAATAATAAACAAGACGGAAATAAAACTTAAACAAAATCATAAACACAAAACAGTGTACATGACCATTTACTTGATCACATCTTGCCATTCTTGAGTTGTTTATGGAAATTATGGTGTAATTGTTCTAAAAATATATATAAATAACTGAACAATTGTTAAATATAAATGTATCCAGAATCCAGATCCACTGTAAAACAAATAAAAAACATTTAAAGTGAGTTAAAGATCTTATAAAACCGTTTTCTCTAGTCGCGTCTCGATATAAACAACATAGATTTTAACCTTTCTACACACAGCCTCTCTAGCATATTTGCAATGAATGATGGGTAATTATGCATTTTTTTTTAATCTCTAATCCTTTTCATATCTATTTTTGATCATTTTATATTTAAACAACCAATAGGACGCTTAATAGTCAGTTATAATTAGACCAGGGTATTTACCCGCCATAATTTTATTTCCAAAAACATCAAAGCAATTTCCGATTTTCAAAGCCGATTATAAGATATACACTTCACAGTTAATGATCAGTACGATTCAATCATATAGTAAACATACTTAAGATACCAACAAATTAAAAAATATATGCATAGTTTATTATTTTTTTTAATTTATTTCATAAAAAACCACACACATGTAACGTAAACAAATAAATGACATGAAGCGCCTCGGGCGCCGTCTATACCAATATTGGAGTATTCTCCCTTGAATTTGTGGACAATACGTTACATGAGTGGAGGTACGGAAATGGTGGTTGGCGCTCCCACTGTATAGAGAGGACGTTTATAAGTATTTGAAATTAAATGATAATATGAGTAGGCATGGCCTATAGAGAGGACGATAGTATTTGAAATTAAGTGATAATATGAGTAGGCATGGCCTATAGAGAGGACGTTTATAAGTATTTAAAATTAAATGATACTAAAAATACCTTTACATTTTGAGTATAGGCCCTATACCTAATATGAATACTGGCTCACACCTTTATACAAAGCATTGAAAAAAAAATGTTTTGACTTGGTAAGAAAACAAATAATTTAGTTTGATTGCAATTGGAAAAAAATAAAGATGTGTCCAACTGTTTAAAAAAAAAATTCAGATCAGTACAAAAAACATAACCCTCCCCCTTTTCAAGTTAAATGGTTGTTCCCTTTGTAATACTTCATACAACAGGAGCAGCTCTTCAACCTATTAAACATTTTTTTGATTCTTGTTAGACTTGAACTAACATCTTCTAGCTTGTAACTAGATGTAATACTTTATACCACAGAAGCTCTTCAACCCATAAAACATTTTTTTCTGCTTCTGGTTAGACTTGAACTAACATCTTCTAGCTTGTAATTAGATGTAATACTTTATACAACAGAAGCTGTTCAACCAATTAGAAAAAAAATTTCTGATTCTTGTTAGACTTGAACTAACATCTTCTAGCTTGTAACTAGATGTAATACTTTATACCACAGAAGCTCTTCAACCTTTTAAACATTTGTTTCTGATTCTTGTTAGACTTGAACAAACATCTTCTAGCTTGTAACTACATGTAGATGTAATACTTTATACCACAGCTCTTCAACCCATAAAACATTTTTTTCTGCTTCTTATTAGACTTGAACTAACATCTTCTAGCTTGTAACTAGATGTAATACTTTATACAACAGAAGCTCTTCAACCTATTACACATTTTTCCTGCTCCTGGTTAGACTTGAGAACTAAATCTTCTGATAGTTTGTACACATGTGAAGAAGCAGGGTATAAGAATATAAACAAATATTGACACATTATTAGATGGAAAGCATTATCAAATACCATCCACAATTTTTTTGTGTAGGAGAAATTAGGGAAAAAATTGCCCAAGCTGGTGACAGTGATGCAAGTTTGTGTTTACACAAGATGTAAAAATTGTATGCGAAATTGACATAGAAGTATTTTGTTTCAATTTATTGAACGAAAATACAATATTTTATTTAATAAAAACAAAAAAGTTGCTATTAATTTATTTAAATCTTTTTCATGAAAGTATTTACTTTTGTATCTATGTTGGCTTTACACATGTGGGCTTAAATGTCAGCGCCTACATATTTTAGTCTCCTGTGAGGATTCCAGAAATAGTCAATCAGCTTACATGTACAATGTAGATACACCATGGGTGGGACTAAAACTAACTCGCTCTGAATTTTAGTCCCACCCATGCTAATCTATGCATACACAATCATTTCCCATACAGTAACTAAAACATACAACTTGGCATTACATGTACATTCAAGGAGGTGTATTTTGTAGTTCATATATTCTGACCATGCAAACCCATGAGGACACATGTATTCACAGTACTTCAGTGTTGAAATATACTTTTTTTTTGTTTTGAGGGTGTAAATGGATATTTTTTGTATAGTTTTATTGTGAACCATTCATTGTATATTTTGTGATACACATTACAATAGAAATGATCTCACAATATACTAAACTATGTTAATTCATGCTATGTTCCCATTAATTATGCATTAGAATACATTAAATAAGACCTAATACCTAGATATTCAGCAAAAATTACTTCAAACTGTCCAAAATTTGTAAAATTATGATTGTTGATTTTCAGGTTTCTGTTAATTCTTATGACCTGCAACTTTAATTTTCTTCAAAACTCAATAAATGTATGTTTCTTGACAACTTTTGTTATGTTTCTTGTTATTCGGATGCACAAATGTACATTTACAGTCAATTTATACTCTAAAATACAAAATCCACATTGACAATTTGAATAATTAACAGTAAATGTCCAGTGACAAATGCAATTTTCTTGGGATCATTAAAATGACCTGGTTTTAAACTACATTGATAGTCGACCCCCCATTGATAGAAACTGTAATAATGGGAGAAAATCAAATACCTGTCTTGTTTTCGATAAACATTTTTGTTATTTTGATAGGATCACATGTAAATGTACTTCCGTTAGATAGATTTGTCGTATTTCTTT
>MJUT01040896.1:11715-41864 GCA_002080005.1 Gigantidas platifrons | reverse complement strand
AAAAAAAAAGAACACCAATCGTATATTTTGCAGCATAACTGTTTAATGATAGCTTAAACAAATCATTTATGGACAGTTAAAAATTTTCAAAAAAATCGTAGACAATATGCCTTTAATTTAAGAGCGATAACAGTACAATGAGAACTGGAAAAATAACAGGATAAACATAATATACGAAAAAAAATGTATTTATTTATGTGATTACAGCATCAATATATTATTTCAACCATTGATTGATTGATTGATTGATTGATTGATTGATTGATTGATTGATTGATTGATTGATTGATTGATTGATTGATTGATAACACAATTTTATTTATTAGAGACCTAGAAGATTTCAACAAAAGATCTAGGTTTTCAACAGACGCCTTGACCGCAATGTTAGCTAAAATATTGCTAAATAGAAACAAATCAAGAATTCAATCATTAAATTTAATCAATCCTTAAAATTGAGACAACTGAGTTGAAGCTCTGCGTAGGAATTTCTGTAACATTGTTATCTTGTTTGCTGCGTGATAATGTTTATTGTTTCGTTCTTGTAGCCGTGAACATTAAGTAGATTTTCAAACAAATAAATTTTAAAATAAGATTCTCCACTCGCCGAGCTCCACAGAGCATCCCAAGGTGGTGCTTAGTGGATGGACTCTCGATCGGATGTTGTCAGGTTGAACTACGGTAAACCTGGCCGTGGACCATAGAAGGTAACGTGTTTACAAAGTACAACGCTCCCTCAACATTAAAGACTTATTCTGTAGATTTGAAAAAAATGTAGACGCATTGTAGCCGCTGATACGACTAAAGTTGTCTCCACTAGTCATCTACTCAACTATCAAAACTTATCGTCGTTTTCAAGTCGTAGTCAAAAGTCGTGCCCTCGTTGTCCAATTCCTTTCTTGATTTCCGTGCTTTTATGATATTAAGGAACCTGAATATACATTCTGATTATCCGGTGGATGATATTTAGGGTTATGGTATTTAACACCACTTTCAACTATAGTTCAGCTATGTCATGGTGGTCAGTTTTATTGGTGGAGAAAACCAGAGTAAAAAGAGAAAACCGCCGACCTATCGCAATTCACTGACACACTTCGTCACATAATGTTGTATTGAGTACACTTCGCCATGATCGGGATTTGAACTCATAATGCCAATGGTGATAGGAACTCATTGCCTAGGTAGTTGTAAATCCAACTATCATACGATTATGACCACGATGGCCCCTTATCCGCTCGATGTTAAGCAAACAATCGACAACCAAACACACAAACATATACATGATTTGTGACGTGAGTGAAGTAGATGTGGGAATGTTTAATCTATAAAATATCCGGGAACTAATTATCTATTTGTTGTTTTAATCTTACCAATAACCGACTTGTACTTATTCTAATCCAGTAATTCATTAAATGCTTCGCGTGATTATGTCTGTAAATAACTATTCTAATGAAATATGAAAAACAAATACACTGTATAATCATAAACCGGAACACGGTAAAAAACGTAATGACATCCGGGAACTAATCTGTATTATCTTGTCATGCAACTTATTTTAGTTTAATTTCCTGAAAACAATTTTTTGATTTATTACCACACCTTCTTGATCAAATGTTTATTCTCTTCGTCTGATGAATTATTATTCAGCCTATATTCAAATATTTACATGATATATTTAAAAAGATAATATAATTACATAAAAGATGCATTCATGAGTCCTACCATTATATTTTGAGAGAGAGAGAGAGAGAGAGAGAGAGAGAGAGTTGTGAGTTCGAACCCCGTTCATGGCGAGGTGTGCTTGTTACAACGTTATGTGATAAAGTTTGTCAGTTACTTACTTACTTGCGACAGGTCGGCGGTTTTCATTGGGTTCCTACGTCTATAAAACTGACAGCCACGATATAACTGAAATATTGTTGAAAGTAGGATTAAACTGCATAAACCAAACCAAACCTTGATTCGCAGACCTTACATTTGCAAAATCCACACTATTGCTTGTTTCCACAAAAACTGCAGACGATTTTTTTTTCTCTTTTATAACGAATGACGTCAATTGATAGTTAAAGTTCACCCGACCATTCACTGGTCTTATATTATTAGAAAAAAAGAGATTGATTTTCTACTTGAAGAAAGTCGTGGTCATAACACAGTAGTGGAACATTTGGTGACCCTTTTCTCTCTGAAATTATTCGTAGAAAATTTGATTAGAAGAGATCAACGACCATGACCTAATATCACGCCGAGTCAAAGACGAGGGTCATATTCTAAGAAAAAAATTCCAAGTAATATAAAGTTTTGTGAGGTTATTAATAATGTTCCCGTCCGATTGTTTTCTAAGCATTTGTTTCTCAATTCCCCAGGTGGTATATAAATACAACAGCAGATCTACTATCATTGGTTTCTAGAAAACTTGGATTGATGAGCAGGTTAGAAAATAGATTTATATATAATATCATCCCTGGACATTTCTATCGTTTTGCAGTTTGTTTGTTTGTTTGTTTGAATGTGTTCACCGACACTTGCAACAATATTTCAGTTATATAGTGGCGGTCATTTTTATTGGTAAAGAAAACCGGAGGACCTGGAGAAAACCAGCGACCTGTCGCAAGTCATTGACAAACTTTATCACATAATGTTGTACACCTCGCCCTGATCGAGATTTGAACGCAACCACCAATGAATGGTGATAGGCACTGATTGCATAGGTAGTTGTAAATCCAACTACTATGCGATAACGGTCACGACGGTCCCTTCGTTTTACAGTGATTATGTCAAGAATGAAATATATAAATATCTTTAGGCTGCCAAAAACTACGTAAAAATTGTCTTTTTATATAACCTTATTAATTTCAGCGAGCTCAATGTCGTGACAACATGTCTCGCCTTACAAGGTACAACAATATGTTTTCCCAAATGAATTAAGAAACCCGATCGTAAGCTACAATTTTCTTTTAAAATGCCTATAACAAACTTTTATTTATTTATTTTTTTATTTATTTTTTTAGACATTTTAACATTTTAGCAAACTATTTTCTTTTGATTAGAATTTGACATTTAAACTTCAAAGGTTAAACAATAATAATTATTTATCTATATATGACATTTAATAAATTTAATTAATTAAAAAGTCTGATTTTAATCTTAAATTGTGTTTATATCATTTTTCAAATGCTTAATATAATTTATTGGCAATGAAATCTTGATTAAGAAGAAAACTGTCCCAAGATATGCAAAAAAGGAGAAATAGTCAAAGATCATTTTTAAATAATTTAATTTGATTTGAATTCTTCAATCTGATTGGCTAATCCGACTGGAGAAAATTTTGGTTATACTCGATAATCTGGGTTGTTATTGTGACGTCACCAACGTCTTCATCCGCCAAAGACAAATTCAAATAGTCACATGAAATAATCGTAATTAAAATCGAGGAATAATTAAATTTTGTTGTAAAAATTAAATTATAAGGAATATTTGAAATTGTTGAACAGGTTATACTTGCATAACATTGTTTGGGTCAGTTACGCTTTTCATAAATCGCTTCGCGGTTTATTAAGCGTAACTTGAACTGACCCAAACCAGATTATATCGTATAACATGTTCAACAATTTCAAATATTCCTTAACTAATTTAATTTGATTTGAATACTGCTATCTGATTGGTTGATCAGCCTAGAGAAAATTTTGGTTATACTTGATAGCCTGGGTTGGTATTGTGACCAACGTGTTCATTCGCCAACGACAAATTCAAATAGTCACATGATATAATCGTAATTAAAATTCAGGAATAATTAAATTATAAGGAATATTTGAAATTTTTTGGAACAGTTTAGGCTTTTCATATATCGTATAACCTTTTAAAAAAAATCAAATATTCCTGAATTAAATGTTTCATGAACATATATCACTGATATTGATGTGTTACAATAATTCTTTGACTCCTCAGGTTTCATTTTGGCAATCCGTATATTAAAAAGAACATAATTTCGACATAGACATATTTGATTGCAACTAAGCTTCATTGTTAGGTAAGTAGAATATTGTATAAAAGATATTTTGTGTTATATCTTCATATTTCCGCTTTGTATGTCTTTATTTCAAGAGACCTATCCTTATTTCGAAACAAACTTTTTTTCAATAATTTCGACATGACCATCTCAGAATTTCGACATAGATGTATTTATAAAAACCCGCATTGCGAAGTAAATAAAAACGTAGATATTAAAACAGTAGCACAACGTCTCTCTGGGATAACCTTCATATGATACCATAATAATCAAAAGATTGTAAAATTATCTGAGAGCAAGTAAAGTAAATATGGAGGAAAACTTATGTTACTGTGGTAACTCGAAACCGAGATATAATTCATATGAATGGAAAAGAAGTGTGATATTAAACATATATCATCCCATAATTCATATGAATGGAACAGAAGTGTAATATTAAACATACATCAGCTCTATATGAGGAAACACGCCAGTACAAAAATGATCCATTTTAGCAAATAATTAATTTTCTTCCTTATTAACCTCGAGTGAGAGAAATGTCCAGAAATGTTAGCCTCCTTCTAAATTAACACGTTCAATAATTCAGAGGAAAATGTTCAGGAATAAAATACAACTGAAATAATAACTGTTGAACGTATGGTCAGAAAATTGCTTCTTATGTATTAGTAATGGACCAGGCTAATATGTTACTGAAACTAATCACGAAGAATAATACGTCATAATTGTGATATCAGCCTTATCAAAAGAGTTCATTTACTTTAATGTGGCATAGAGAAAGTGAATGATCAGTATTAAGTGCCCTAAAGCTTTTTGTCAATAGACTTTGATACTGTCAAGGGTATTCGTTTCAGTATTTATTGCATTTCATAAAATTAAGAAGGTTTATAAGATTTTCCAGCTGAATACTTATGCCTATATTTGTTTTGCTTTTGTTTTAATAATATACATAAACACTTCAGTATGGATAAAACATACAGTGAACAATTGATTTTTATAAACATGAAACACAAAAATTAATCTTTAGAACATGTAAGCCTACTAAACATCGTACGTTAGTATGACTAGATACATAATAATCATCAGATGATATTGTATAATTATCAAGGAGAGGGTTGATACATAATAATCATAGGATGATATTGTATAATTATCAAGGAGAGGGTTGATACATAATAATCATAAGATGGTATTGTATAATTATCAAGGAGAGGGCTGATACATAATAATCATAAGATGGTATTGTATAGTTATCAAGGAGAGGGTTGATACATAATAATCATAAGATGATATTGTATAATTATCAAGGAGAGGGTTGATACATAATAATAACATGATAATATTGTATAATTATCAAGGAGAGGGTTGAGAACTCATTAACGGTTTAACCCGGCCACATATTTGTGCCTGGCCAAGTCCTGGACCTGGATTTCCAACGTCATATGTCATGGTCTTTTTTGTATTCAATGATTTGAGGTGAGAAGAGGTTGTTCGTTTTGTTGATATTGGTAAAATTGTTGGCCATTACTTTTTAAACTTTCTTTCATAACATGAGCGTCCAACTTATAATTTATAAAACACATAGCATTGCTCATATTTAACGTAACATTTAGCGTTCAAGTATTGTAACGTCGAGTGAGAAATATTTCAGCTATGTCATGGGGAGAACAAGTTATAATTCAGTGAGATGATGATGATGATGATGATGATGATGACGATGATGATGATGATGATGATGGTGACGATGTTTTCTTTATTCTAGACCAACAAGCTTAGCTGGATTGTTATAGTGCTGGCTATAGCTGAAATACTCCTAACCAATCTTATGTTCACAATTATCTTTAATCGGACATCACCACCGCATCGCTGGTGTGATGATTAGCGTGCTCACCCCCTGAGTGTGGAAGATCATGGTTCGAACCTCAGTCCGGACAAATCATAGACTATAAAATTAGTATTTGATGGATTTCTGCTAAGCACGCAACATTAAGAAGTAAGTGCAAAGACTGGTTGTGGTTGGCTCGGAATCATTTTAACATGTGAGAGGGGAACGACATGTCTATTCACTGACTTTGAGTCAGTAAGCTAGCACTATAAAGCGTGTTGGTCTGGTGCAAAGCGGACATCATCGACATCATCTCACTGAAATGTAAGAAAAGTTTGAAGATAACAATGGGAGTAAATAGATGAAGGACAGACAATACATTGGCGAAAAGAAAAAGGACAAACAACGATTTACAAAACACCACGCAGAAAACTAAATACATAAAAAAAAATGTGTCGAGCAACTTGTACTCGCTTGCCATGATTTAACTTGAATATTGCTCATCTGGCGTTAAACAATAATCACTCAATCAATCAAGTGGTGTTAAGTATTAAATATAGGTGTCCATGAAGAGCACTGTAATTAATATGGAATTCGTAGATACGAAAACTTCGAGATATCTGGTCTCAATCTCAATTAGGAAACGGATTAATATAAGCGTTACGCTTGTTTCTGAATCCTATGTTATATTGTATTGTGGAAAAAAATGTAATATGTAATTCATCAATAAAATATGTTTAAATCAATCTCAATGTTTTCCAATAAAATAATTCCCATATATTTGTAGAAGCTGCGACCATACCTGTCAATCGTGCTTTCAACTTTCATAAACCGTCATTCATTCTTTCTTTTTTCCTACACATTACTAGAATATGGTTAATTTAACACAATTAATGTTGATTACATTTGAACATTACGTTTATTTTAATATTAATTTACACACAATGAATGTTTATTGCATTTAAACATTACATTTATTTTGATATTAATTTATTTCTGAGTAAAAGGAAGGGGACAATAATATATGTTTGCTCCAATGCGTCCGTAGGTCCTTGGACTCAAACTAAATATGCAGCAATAATATTTGATTAAGGACATATTGTATTGATTAAATCATTTGTATGTACAAATCCAATAATCTCATAATAATGAATATAGAAATGAGTCGTAAATGTTTTGTGATGAATAAATATCGTTTTGACAAAAATGCGTCATTATGTTCGCTTTACTACACAATTTGATTTGCAATAATATCTAGGCAGCAAAACCACAGCTTGCGTGTCATATATATGATTCAACAATTGATTTGTAATAAGGCAAAATCTTTTATATATACATAATCCACTGTTAAACAGTGACGATCGACAATTCCATAGATTAAGAAAAGTTTAAAAGATAGCAAATCAAGAAAGACAGACAATTCAATGGCCAAAGAAAAGGGATACAAGACTAACAATGATTTAGAAAACAAATTACAAAAGACAATTAAAAAACACCTGGCTGAGATCAGGTGCTCCGGGCGAATAAGCAGTTCCTGTTCGACTAATGGGCACCCCTCGTGTTACAATTGGTTACAATTCATATGATAAGTCATGTATGAGGAAATGACTGGATTTGGGATTAACAAAAACGGAACATATCCGTGGTCATTTGTGATACAGATGTTCTGTAATGGTTTACCAAGTCATAAAATAAAAATAGTTTAGTACAACTACTGTGACTAACGAAGAGTACATCAATCGGGAAAATATTTGGGAGTTGATGAACGATCCAGGTACAACGTTGAGAGTTAAGATTATTTATGTTTAATGTCAAGCTCAGTTAAGAATGTTAAAGTATTTAGCTTTCAAACATTTGACTTTGGACGTACCTGATGAAGATTATGCCAGAAACGGATCATGTGCACTTAATTAAATATCTACGTTTTTATTACTGTCACTGGGTCGATACCTCTGCTGGAGGACTATTAGACCCTGAGATTATTATCGACTCAGTTAGACTGTTTCACATGTGATACCTCTGCTGGAGGACTGTTAGACCCTGAGAGCATTATCGACCCAGTTTGACTGTCTCACATGGTTAATTAGATATATTTATGCTTGAAATTTACAATTCCTAAATAATGTAATTTATCAAAGCTAACACGCAGAGGAAACTTTAGCTGATTGGGTTATCTTGTTCCGGTGCTTTGGTTTAATTGTTCTTAAAGACTTTTACATTATTTCACATACCAATCTTTTTTATGTCAGGTACTGCTATTTCATCTCTTCGTTTTTACTATTTTGCACCGGTCAATTTACATAGGTGGTAGAAACGAGGACAACGGAAAAAGCCATCGATTCACAAAGCTAATTGACAAAATTTATATCATACATATTATCAAATACACCTCATTAAGATCGGGAATGAAACTGTATCAAATACACCTCATCAAGATCGGGAATTGAAACTGTAGTGGTGATTGCATATGAAAATTTAACAGCTGTTTTCATCCCGCCATATATTGGTGTATGTCCCCAGACAGGATTTGTATTTCCAACGCTACATGTCATGGATGATTTGTGGTCAATGATATTGATATAGTTTTTGTTGATTTGATGGTCATCACTGCTGACATTTTCTTTTATAATTGTGAACCCACACTACTGTATCAAGATATAGTATAACAATAAATTGAAACTAGAAAAGCAATCACCAGATCGAACAATAGTCAGGAACTAGACCAGATGGTAAGCATGGGTATGCCATCTTTGCTCTAGAAATAGAACCACAATTTCTAGAAGCAAATTCAAAACAAAGCAACAACGAAACAATTCGTAATCTTGGTGTCAGATTAATTTACTTGTATATTAAAACTTAAAAGGTTTCGATCTCTATCTGTCATATACTGTTTCCACCCTTCGGTTTCCTTCCTACCAAAGATTCTTAAATTGTTTGGCTCACCAAACTTTTTACTAAGATGAAGGTTATTCCAGAAACGCGTCGTGCGCACTAAATTTTACATTTACGTCATTAGTTATAAACAAGATGGAATATTGCATTATTATTTGTGTTATTTGAAGAATGCTTAACTTTGTCGACAGTTGATTTATGCTGGTTTTTTGTTCTGTAGGTGATTTTGATAGAGATATATATGTAGTCTGATAAAGTAGATCATCTCCAATATATAACAATACATTACTTCGGTTTAATGGTAATATCTTATCCAATTAAGATATGATTATTAGGGTTGGGCTTTGAATTGGTGTATGGTGTTTAACGCCACTTTCAACAGTATTGCAGTTATATTGCGGGGGTCGGTTTTGTTGGAGGATGAAACTGGAGTAAACCAAAGACCTGTCGTAAGTCACTGACAAACTTTATCACATGATGCTGTATCGAATATACCTCGCCATGAACAGTGTTCGAAGTCACAGCTTTTGGTCACAACTGGTGTTATTATTATGAATATCCAGCAATACGTCAAGCATTATGGTGCCTTGGTTGCGGTTTGGGTTGAAATAATCGTTTGTATATATGAACATTAAAGGTAAATACAAATGTAACACACACAAATATTGTATCGAATGAGCAGAATGTAACTTCCTCCCTGTACGCGATTCTTTTCAACTTCCTTTGTGGTCAGTAACTATCGCCTCTGATTCTTGCCTGTTTTCGATTCGATGTAACTTTATATAAGGGAAAATAAAAATTATGTCAAACATTTTGCCTCCCGGTTTATTCTATGTTTTCTTTGCTACAGTGATAACTGATTGTGACATCACGAAATGTTGAAAACAAAAACACACGCAAATTATGAAATATGACAAACGTTTTACATTTCAATCATTTTTTTTATTATTATAAATTAATTTTTGATCATTAAATACTAAGTTTTTGTTGGTTCAATCATACCATTAACACGAACCGAGACTCTAATAGCAACTAATAGAAACAAACAGGCCGTGGTGACCGATACAAACACCGACTCAACTACGCCAAGGAAGTCTTAGACGATAACAGACGGAGTACTAGTCTCCACAAATGTCATCAGTCTTCAATACCTAGATTGTAGCCGGGAGCTAAACCCAAATAACCAACAAAAACAAGAAACGTCAATTCCAAATACCAAAACTACGACTTGAAATGTCGACGAACATCTCAAATTCTGACATTCCAAGAAAAGGGACACCTGCGAAAATACATTGTAAATAAAATCATAGAATCTGCCAATACATGTAATTCTTAAACGTAAGCGCTTTCCGATCCTTTCCTCATTCATCACTTATCACCGGGTTTGTAATTAGAGTAGCACGACGGGTTCCACGAGTGAAGTAAGAACTGCTTACCCTTCCGGAGCACCTGAGTTCACATCCGATTTTTAGTAGGGTTCTTGTTTCTCGATCTTTGGTTTTATATGTAGTGTTTTGTAGATCGTTGTCTGTCCTTTTGTCATTTTTCATTTGGCAATTGTGTTGTCTGTTCTTCTTCAAATTAACGGATTCTGATTATCCCTTTGCTACCTTCAAGCCCCTCTTATCCTTGAAATTGATCCCTTTTAAGATTTTTTATATCATTTTAAATCTTAATAGATACGTATTATATCTATAATGGACTGGACATCGTCCCAATATGTCGAGGCACGTATTGTCAATTAAGCGTTCTATGTAACGTATTTATAGCACTAATGCAGACATCTATTTCCCCTTAATAAAACACTCTGTATCATTTTAACAAAGGCTAGAACACCTAATCATGGAGAAAGCAAAGTCAAAATTATTCCATCAACCGCAATGAAAGACTTCAGTTAATTTTCGTTTTATGGTATACAGAAAATTGGTATTAAGTAAATAATTATCTGTAAGATTTCGTCAATAGCTAACAGTACATCAAAGATATTTGTTCTATCCATAAACGGAGTTACTTCTGGTCATTATGAGGTGTCCAAATGTTTATTAGCGTTACTATATCCGGGCAATATCAAACGATATATCATCATTAGAAGAAAATACAATCATTTGATTGGTAGATTTGATTGATTTATCGCCCTTATCACAGAGGGGGCGCTTCTTACAAAGATAAAATTCCCGATTCTTTCAGATGTTTATTGCTGCCAGTATTTATATGATTTAAACGAACTAATCCTCCTATACAACACTTGACAAGAAACACTTGAAGATGCCAAGGTGGTGATTAGAAGCCGTGAATTGAAGAAGGTCAGCCAATACTATGGCCAAACGAATTGCAACGTAGATATCAAATTTAGTGCGCACGACGCGTTTCTGTGATAACCTTCATCAGGTGACGCTCAAAGCAAAATTATTGGAAATCCAAATAAATTGGATGCATTTTGGAGCAGGAAAACCAAAGGCCCAAAGGAGAATAGCGAAGATCGGCTATGGTGAACTATTTCCTGAGAGAAGAGAACCTTTTTGTTCATAATTAATTAAATTATTTAGGAATTGTAAATGTCGTTTAAAACTATACGAATAAATTGATGGATTATATTATGGCGTTAAGATATCAGAGGAAACGAATTATAAAAGGTTCGACTCTATTTATTAGATTACACAAATTCAACATCATATGATTTCAAATAGAATGCACTATGTAATATAATACCCAGACAACGACAAATGAGGTAAATGAAAATAGCAATGTTTCCAATAGACTTAACTTGCTTTCGTGTTTACTTGCGCCCACATTATGACATACTAAAAATCTGAATAAAGCACTATATTGTGTATTCATCATTTCTGTCTTTGATACAAGAGACTATGTATTTTGCAGAGTCATCTTTTGATATATTGCTTAATTAAATCGTAAAGGGTATTGGCGAATCAGGTCTCTTCTTATTCTACATCAACGTCTTAATGGGTCTTGGCATGATATACATGTGAAGTACGTGTCAAAACTCATTCATGACTTTGGGTTTGTAACAAGAGTAACACAACGGGTGTCACTAGTGGAGCAGGATGTAGTTTCCCTTCCGGAGCACCTGAGTTCACCTCCAGTTTTTAGTGTTGTTTGTGTTGCGTAGTCTTTAGTTTGCCGTGTAGTGTTTTATAGGTCATTGTGTGTCCTCTTGTCCTATTTATATTGGTTGTCATCGTCATTTGTTTAAATTTGCATTCATTTAAATATTAATCAAACACTACATTAGAATCTTGATATATACCATTTGAAATTCGTTAGGTCAGTGAGGTACCACATAGAAATGAAACGGATATTCAATAAATGCATGAGGAATGATTATTTAAGATGACCTTAAAATTAATTTTTAAGAATAAAACTGCAAGTAAGTAGCCCAAAGTAAGTAAGAACAGAATAACACATATTGCCTATGGACTTATGGTGTTTAACGCCACTTTCAACAAGATTTCAGTTATATCGTGGATGTCAATGTTATTGGTGGAGGAAACCAGAGTACCCAGAGAAGACATACAGTTGTATCGAGCACACCTCGCCATGAATAGGGTTCGAACTCACAACTTCAGTAGTGATAGGCACTGATTGCACAGGTAGTTGTAAATCCAACTACCATGTGATCACGACCACCACGACGGCAACTGAATAGCACAGATAGATCTGCTTTTTCTAAATAAATAAGAAAAAAATACGAAATGAAATGGAAACGATGCATTTTAAAAATGGGTGAATGAGAAAAACAGTGAAAATAGAAAGCGCTTTCTCCCATTATGACGTCGTTTTAACCCCGCTGAACCAGTGGTGGAAAAATCTGTTATCCTCTAGAGGATTAAAATGTCTCGTGCCTTTCCCCGCATTTGACTCGTTTGACTCGTTTGACGGCTTTTGAAATAAAGTTTGTGTTAAATAATGGGAGAAACAAATTCTCCTTCAGTTGCCCAGGTGGGTTACGATATTTCTCCACTCTCGAGAGTTAAATTAAAAATTTTAACCACTCGCCTGACGGCTTGTGGTTAAAATGTTTAATTTAACTCTCTTGAGCGGAGAAATAACGTAACCCACGAGTAACTGAAGGAGAATCTATATATATATATCATACAACACGATTTTATAAAAAAAAAAAAATATATGTATATATTTTTATTAAAAGTAATTGTTGTCATATAAGGGAATAACATAGTGTACAATAAAATGAATGTATAATGTCTCTATATGACCTTAAGCTGCTGCTCCGTTAATATTTGTCAGATTATGGAATAAAATATTCCGCTATGTATTTTATCTCTATGACCTTCTGTTCTGTTATCATAACTAAAGTAAATGTTAACAGGAACATTCATACTAGAACCGTTAAAGACAAACCAAGTTATAAGATTAAATCGTAAAAAAGACATTTACAACATTATGAAATAAAATTTAATACAATTAAACGGTTGTATTTTGTCTCTATGACCGTCTGTTCTGTTATCATAGCTAAAGTAAATGTTAACAGGAACATCCATACTACAACCGTTAAAAACAAACCAAGTTATACAAAATAAATCGTACAAAAAGACATTTACAACATTATGAAATAAAATTTAATACAATAAAACACTTGTATTATGTCTCTATGACCGTCTGTTCTGTTATCATAGCTAAAGTAAATGTTAACAGGAACAGCCATAATACAACCGTTACAAACAAACCAAGTTGTATAAAATAAATCGTAAAAAAGGCATTTGCAAAATTTTATGAAATAAAAGATACCATAATAAAACCACTTGTGTTATGTAATATGACCTACTTGTCGTTTATAATGGATAAATAGTAAAAAAAAGACATTTACAACATTATGAAATAAAATCAAAACGGTTGTATTATATCTCTATGACCTTCTGTTCTGTTAGCATAGCTAAAGCAAAAGTTAACAGGAACAGCCATAATACAACCGTTAAAGACAAACCAAGTTATAGAATTAAATCGTAAAACAGACATTTGCAACATTATGAAATATAATTTAATACAATAAAACACTTGTATTATGTCATATGACCTACTTTTCATTTATCATAGCTAAAGTTAATACAATGTACAACATTAAATCGTAAAAAGAGATAACTGGAAGGCCAGTGGAACAATGTATGGTGATAAAATCACATGTATTAGATCATAAGTTTAATTCCGTAAACGCCACGATATAGCTGAAATATTGTTAAAGTTGGCGTTAAACACCGATCAATCAATCTATCAATTAATTGCGTGAAAGCAGTACCATGAGAGTTGTATTGCCATTTAGTATATAACATATGAAAATGCTTTATTTTGATTGGATGATTAGTGTTTACTGTTTTTGAACAATTTATGCTTAATCTTGGCAACAGTTGAAAACGATTTCCCGCGGGTACTAGAACCTGTGTTATGTTTATATATTTTTGGAAAGAGTTACCCCCCCCCTAAAAAGACGGTGCTGTAGTCTGTTTATCGCTTACTGTTAACAGAAGTATGTTTTTTTATGAATTGTTACCGCTCTCCATACAAAATGTAATTTTCTCAACACTTTAACACGCTGCAATAAAACTACAAATGGGTGTCTTCAATTCTTAATTAAAACCCAAATACCTTACGACCGCGTTCACGGGTACACAATTAGTATAACATGAGATGTGTAGACATTATTTGTCCTCGTAATAGATATTGCTCAGAAAACCGTTAAGAAATTTGATCATGTCTTCGCATACTGTATTCATACAGCGTGTAAAATTATCTCTCTGCAACAAGCTTTTCCCACGAAAACAAGTCTGGTTACCGAAGGGAAAGACAGTTTGTCTAAAACGTGGAGTGAATGTTATATAAAAAAAAAGTTTAATGATACCAAAGATGTAATCTGAGGCCTCAAATTTAAGAAAAACAGAAAATCAGAAAATTAAATTTTCAAAAGAAAAGCGACAATCATATCCAAGAAACAGTTCACAGAAAAGAAAAGATTGAGCCACATGAATCCCACAAAATATCAGAGTGAACTCCAGTTCAACATTCCTGCTACGCTAATGGCACCCGTCTTGTTTCTATTAAACGATACAAACTTTATCTCATATCGAAATAATGTTCGAGACAAATGTTTGTACGTGATTGCGTCATAGCCTTTTCCCGGTTAACCCGGTTTCCTCCATCCGAAAAACTGACTGCCACGATATAACTGAAATATTGTTGAAAGTGGCGTTAAACAGCATAGCCCTTACCCTAACCCCTCAATGGAATTTTCTTAGCAAAGAGTCAAAATTAGATACTGACTACTGGGTAATTTATTCAAATAATTTAGATAAATAATTCATGGGTTATGTATACGTATTATCGTTGTGTATCTCCCCTTTCAACAATGTTTCAGCTATTTTTGTGAATATCATTGTTATTGATGGAGGAAATCGCAATAGCCAGAGCAAATCGGTTGGACTCTAAATATATTCCAACTTTGTTATATCTTTAGTGATCATGCCAGCATAGCATATCAAAATCAGATTAGCCCATTGTTTACCTCCCTGTAAATATTACTAATATTATTAGCTCAGAATCGGACATAGCCAATAGTGAGTGTGAAGATTTATCCATGCATGGATGGTATGTAAATAACCAAAAATAAAAAAAAAACACATAGGACAAATCAAATAATGCGATTTCAAATGGAAATGTATCCTTAGACCGATATACGATGTATTACATACATACGATGCATGAATAAATCTCAAAACATACTTATCGTCAATTTCTTAATACAGAGTTGTTGTTAACGAGGAAGCTACTGAACCAAAGATTCCTAGAACACATGTGTCTTATAAGAAGCAATTACCTGAGTTCATCCCACGATTTTTGGTGGGGTCCGTGTTGCTCATCTTTTTAGTTTTTTTGTGTTGTCCTATTATGTGTATTTACATTCTGAGTTCCGTGTTGTGGTGTCCATTACGATTTCCGAATAAAAACTACGTTCGGTTAGTCTTTACCTCCAGTTGTTTGTAAGATGGCTCATGTCTTATTTACGTTATGTGTGTTTGTTTGTGTATAGTGGTGTCCAACACATATTGTGTTGTGTTTTTGTTTTGTTTTTCTTCGTCTTGTGTACCCTATTTTGCCAGTTTTTCTGGATTGTCCATTTTTATTGGCCCTGCAGTATTCCCTAACGTTTATTTTAAAATAAATGTTGCTGGTTTCTGAATCCTATCGTACAATTGTTGTTGTTCTATTTATATATATATCAGTTATACCAGTAAAATAAATTTATGCTAAAGGTTCCTATTGGTTAATTTAAGTTGTTACTTCGACAGTTTCACTGTTCCAGACATTATCATTCCCTCTGTAATGACTTATCATTGGGTTTTAACAAGAGTAACTCGTCAAGCGCTTCTAATGGAGCAGGAACTGTTTATTCGCCTGGAGCACTAGAGCTGTGTTGCTGAATTGTTGGTTTTCTGTGTAGTGTTTTGTAGATAAACGTTAGAGAATACCGCAGGGGAAATCACAAATGGACAATCCAGAGAAACTGGCAACATAGGGTATACAAGACACAGGACAAATAAACGTTAGAGAATACCGAAGGGCCAATCAAGAGTGGACAATCCAGAGAAACTGGCAATATAGGGTACCCAAGACGAAGAAAATCAAAACGCAAACACAAAACAGTAAGTGTTGGACACCACTATACGCAAACAAACACAAATAACGTAAATAAGACATGGGTCATCTTACAAACAACTGGAGATAAAGAAGAACCAAACAAACACAAATAACGTAAATAAGACATGGGTCATCTTACAAACAACTGGAGATAAAGACGAACCAAACATTTTTATGCAAAAATTGTAAAAGACATCACAACACGTAACTCAGAACGTAAAGACGCATAATAGGACAACAAGAAAAACTAAAAAGATGAGCAACACGGACCTCCACCAAAAATCCGGGGATGCACCCAGGTGCCCCAGAAGAGTAAGCAGTTCCTGCTTCTTATAAGACTTATTATATAGACCATTACTTGTCCTTGGTTCTTTTATAGATTCCTCCTATGGTATATTTAAACTTTTCCTCTTTATTCAAATGTCTCTGGGACAGATCTGTCTGATCTTTAAACATACCATATTATACCTTTTTTTTTTATTTAATGTAGTTGAGAATTCCAGTACGCAGGTAAGATTTATATAACTCCATTTCATTCAATTTATTATGTGGGTTAAAACATTATAATGGTTTTGCAATTAATATTATGACGGTATATAATTAAAACTAGCCAGCGCTCGGTGATAAAACACAGGTGGAATTAGATACTGATATTACTCTTTATGTGATTTCATTTTATATGGCATTTACAAGACATTTTAAGCTAATAATTACGGAATATTAGTTACAGAAATGGAATAAGTATGGGGATGGGATGGAAATTATGATTCAGTCATTTTTTCATATTAGATAAAGGTTCTCCTCCCTAAGGCATAGTTGACATTAGGCGATTTTTGGCTATCATGTTTTGGCCCTTGGTTTTATTCCTCCCAAAACATTAAATTACTTGGCCTTCAAATCTTTCGAAAGCCAAATAATTTAAAAGTCTTTGTGAGTAAATAAACCACGGAGCCTAAGCATAATAGAGTACCTAATAAAATGAAAAATAAGATAACACACAGTCGGAACATACCAAAAATAAGATAACACACAGTCGGAACAAACCAAAAATAAGATAACACACAGTCGGAACAGACCAAAAAGAAGATAGCACACAGTCGGAACAGACCAACAATAAGATAACACACAGTCGGAACAGACTAAAAATAAGATAACTCACAGTCGGAACATACCAAAAATAAGATAACACACAGTCGGAACAGACCAAAAAGAAGATAGCACACAGTCGGAACAGACCAACAATAAGATAACACACAGTCGGAACAGACTAAAAATAAGATAACACACAGTTGGAACAGTTCAAAAATAAGAAAACACACAGACGGAACAGACCAAAAATAAGATAACACACAGTCGGAACAGTTCACAAATTCAATAAAATCGTTGAAAGAGGCATCATCGACACAACTAACACACAGATACATGACATCTCACTTTCTTGGCTTGGTACAGGCACTTCAATAAAAAGTGCAAGGGTTAAGCTGGTTTTATAGACCCAAGTCAGAGAAATTACCGACTTCTTTTCTAAAGTGTTGATAGACAGATATATCTAACCTATACAAAATGAAACAACTACAAACAATAGTTACAACCCATTCAACAGTTTATCTTCAAACTATTCATTGAAACATGTTTTGGTCGACTGCGTGTATGTTTCTGACATTCGTCAGACAGTCTACAACGTCAATTCTATATTTGATTTATTTACAAATGTCGCAAGCGACACAATTTAAATTTTTTTTAAATAAATCAGTTTATATTCAAAAATGTAGTTGAATAACATACGTTCTAAATATATGTTATCATCTTTTTAATATCTTAATATCTTTTATTTGCACATAGAACCCGTTTGTTTTATAGGCAAATATGTTTTTATTTCTAATGCTTTGTAAATTACAAAAAGGGTGCACTCGACTCACAACCGCAAGTGATAAAATTTATCAGTTGCTTGCCTGTGTTCGGTGGTTCTCTCCGGCTTCCTCCACCACTAAAACTGGTCGCCATGATATAGCTGAAATAGTGCTGAAAGTGGCGTTAAACACCAAAATCAAATAAATCAAATTTATTTCTAATGGTCTTCTATGTGTCTAAGTTGACATAAAGTATTTTCACGCCACGATATAGCTGAAATATTGCTAACGTTGGTTTTAAATACCAATCAATCAATCAACTGTTTATCTCATCAATTTCTGCATGATGTACCTATCAATATTTCATGAATTCATACTCAAATATATTGCATACCATCATGAAAAGTAGTTCTTATGAGCTACTAATTCCTAAATTAATATTTCGCTTTCTGATTTGATTTAAAGAAACGAATTTAGTAAATAAATGTAAATAAACTCAACAAAATAACACACACGCACACACAATAATAATACACCGTTGAACAATAGGGCGCATGACGCTTGCGCGCATTTTGGGATTAAAAAATATTACGTTTGCCCGCAGGATTTCGTTACGTTTGCGCACCTCCTCGAATTATCTAAAAAGGTAAAATACAGGTAAAAATTAATAATTAAAAATAGTACAAAATTAATTATGTAATCTTAAATTGATCGCCATAGAGGTTCACCAGTTATTGATCGCAAGTTTGAGAAGTGTTCACTATTCACTCACAAATCGGTTAGGTGTGAACATGATTTATGTCATTGAGATTTATATAGTTGGATCAAAAAGATGGATTTTACATTGTCTGAGACGAGTAAAGGAAAAAAAATCAATCATTGCTTTACGATGGATTTGCATTTTGAATAGATAGGGTTTTGAAATTTGGTGATATATCGTGCGATGTACAGTGAAAAACTGTAAAGGGAGAATTAAAACAGACGAACATTCCTCTGCTATCATTAATGGAAACTGCAACCATACGCACGAATCCGATTCCAGAAAAATACAGAAGCTGATTATCCGTGCAGTTGTTAAGCGGAAAGCAGCATCCGATACGCCCCATTAAACTGGTCCCCTGCGAGTTGCTAAGTATTGAAGATGAGTGTTTGCAAGAAAACGATCTCAAAAGTTTAACAATGCCCATATTTGTAGTATTATAAATAAGACATATTTACCTGTATTTACATGTAAAGACTACGCACAAACGTAATACTTTCCTGTGCGCAAACGTAAAGGTTTTTGCGAGCAAACGTAATGGTAATGCGCGCAAACTATCAGTCTCTAAATCATAAATTACCATTAATGTGCGTATTTGATGAAATTTAAAAAAAAATCAATGTGACTGTAAAATTTTTAATTTGAAGGAATACAATTTAACTTGTGATTGGTGTCTGATACATACACTAAAATAGTATATCCGTGTGACATTTTTTCTATGTAATTTAAAGAAACTCCTTCAATCAGCGTGTTAACAATTGCGGACTGTGGGTGTCACTATTGCCCATGGATATGTTCCTTTTATCGTAGGCAAGATCACGTGCTTCATTCCTCATTCATGATTTACATATATCACTAAATATGACTTATTGTTAGATGTTTACCATCGGGAATACAACCAATGCCACGGGAGTGGCAAACACTATTAACCCTTTTGGAATAACTGGGTTCAATCTATTGTTTCCTTGTAGTGTTATGTAAATCGTTGTTTGACCTTTTTTTTACTTTTTCTTTTGGTCATCGCATTGCCTATCCGTCTTCCGATTTAAGGTTTCTCATTACCTCTTGGCAAAATAAAAGCTAGAGAAATCCGAAGGGGATATCAAGAATGGACAATCCAGAGACACTGACAACATTGGGCAAAGAACGAAGACAAACAAAACAACAACACAGAAAGCTAAACATATGGCAATACAGACTTAACCAAAAACCAGGGGTCAACCCAGGTGTTCACAAAGGGTAGGCAGTTCCTGTTCCTGTTTTAAGACACCCGTCGTGTTACTCAAATATACAGTCAAGTCCGATAAAGGTATAGTCAATGACAGAGGAAAGAATAAGTCTACGTAAAAAGGAAAAGTTCCATTGTCATTTGAGATATGGATATTTCGTAGCGGTCAACGAAATATCTTCCAACTTTCTTGTTAAATAGATACATGTAGTTTGTTTTATGGTTATTGACTGTGGTCTTTCAAACATTGTATTCATGCAGGAATTTAAAAAAAATAGTAATAAACTCGATCCCTTAAATTCACATTTCGCTATATAGATGATATCTTTTCATTAAATAATTCCACGTTGTGTGATAATGTGTATTGCATCTTTCACATTAAGCTTGAAAAACAAAAGAGCACAGAAACAGCTTCATACCTTTACCTTTATCTAGAAATTGACAGTGAGGGGTTAGGGCTAGTTGAAAAAAAGAACCTTTACGACAAAAGAGATACATGCAATTTCAATTTTCCCATTGTGAACTTTCCATATATATGTACATGTAGTAACATTCCAATAGAACCTGCATATGGAATATGTATCTCTCAGCTGATAAAATATTCCAGAGCTTGCGGTTTTTATCGGAATTTCCTTGATAGAGGGTTGCTACTAACAAGCAAGCTACGGAACCAAGGGTTCCTAGTGGTTAATTTGAAGTTACCCCTCATGGATATATTCCACTTGTGGTAATCGCAATTCCGTTCTTTCTTTATTCGTGGCTTATCACAGAGTTCGTAACAAGAGCCACGCGACTGTTGCTACTAGTGAAACAGGAATTCTTAACCTTCAGTTGAACCTGTGTTCGCCCCCGGTTTTAGTGGAGTTCATTTTCAATCTTTAGTTTTCTGTTTAGTGTTAAAAATCTACCATTGTTTGTACCCTTTGTCCTTTTTCTTGTGGTCATTGTATTGAATTTCATTTTAATTACGGCTTCTGATTACCCCTTTTAGAATCTTCAAACACTTCGTAATCAGCCTAATGCAACCTATTCATCCACAGCATTGTTAAACACTGACATTATTCTAAAGGAACAATTAACTGGGATGAATTTAAACCTCGGTTATACTGGTATTGTAGGATAACATCTAATTAGTTTTGATCAACACAAAGACATAATGAAGACATAATACCAGCCTTGAACCTCTTTATTTTATTAGAGTCATAAATTTTACAATTTTAATCATTCCAAAACCTTGTTTGTTTACATTTTAAGCAATCTGAATGAATATTATGAAAGAGTTAAAATTCATTGCACCTTCCTTCCTTTTGTAGTTTTGTGCTAAATTAAAACAACCTTTCTGTTTTGCTTAGTTAATTCGTTTTTTATGAGAATGTTCCATAACAAATCTAATAAAAGTTAGATGTAAAACGACATCATAGGTCATATTTCAAATCGACCAATCATCGACGAGCTTGGGGTGTCAACATGTATTTATCGAACGTTTTCTTTGGGTACCCTTGTGTCGTCATACACCAATAAAACAAATTGCAATATTGTTGCAAGTGGCGTTATATACCCGTAATCATAATCTGCACCCGGGTCTGAATTTATTTAAAAGGCGTTTCTAATGTAAAATTATGAATTACCTTTGCTTTGCCAAACTGCTTTGCTTTGCGAATTGTTACTTCTAAAGAACAGTAAATACTTTTGGATGATTTTGAGTACTAATAAAAGAGATCAAATAAACTTCAGTGTTATTTAGTCATGAACATAATAAAGCGTTTCTGGTACCTGATTCATGTAAAGCGACAGAAAGAAACGGTAACAGTATATAAGAGCTGACGTCACAAATGACACAATTAAAAAAGATTAGAACGACTCTTGTTTCAGCTATTTTTGGACAATTTGGCCGTTGTTTTGGACTTTTCTATGTTGCATTATAAACGCAATTTACGTACAGTGTCGTTAGATATACAAATTAATTTGTACTCGCTGCGAAACAGGCTAGAAAAACTCGCCAAAGGCTAGCTTTTCTACCTGTTTCTAAAGCTCGTTGAAATAAATTTTATATTTTCGGACAATGTACGTATATTGTATATATAATGTGCTGCTTCTAATCTTTGATTTGACATCGTATTGTATACATCTAAGTCAAGTTTGAAGCAGAAACCGCAAATCGAAGGACAAAAAAGAACAATGACCAAAAATAAAAAGTGCAAAAAGAAGAACAATGCTGCATAAAACATCACATAGAAAACCAATGATTAGGCACCACCAACCTCATCAACAATCAAAGGTAACCTCACGTGCGGTGGAAAGGTAAACAGCTCTGCTTCACTCTTTCTGCCCTCATGTTAATTCTGTTACAAAATCCAGTGATATGTCATGACAGGAAAGAAGAATGGCATTGTGACAAATGGAACACGTGTCACTGATAATCTGTAACAGGTAACCAAGTCATGATGGCGACCGTACAAATTTTAAGGTGATAACGTCAATTTAAAATATGGAACCCTCATTCGGAATACAATTGGAGGAAATTTCATATCATTTAGTGCCAAAATTAATTATATGTACTAATATCTATATGGAAATATGGAATACGAATACGAAATTCATTCGAAGGAACATTCATGGTGATTTTGAATAAAATTATATTACGTCTATAAAGACGACCGAGATGTACCGAAGTCACAAATATCGAATTCTGCAAAATAACAACAACTAAATGTGTCATATAATATGTCAAGGACACGTGAAAATTAGTACCTGGTTAAAGAATTATGGATAATCGTGAAACAGCATGTGTAAATTAGTACGTCGTGGTAAAAGAAGAATAATGGACGATCATATTTATAGATTATTATATGGCATTTTTCATATTACATGTCATATCAACCCGAGACCTCTATATTAGCCCAAGGGCCGAAGGCCCGAGGGCTAATATGGGTGGAGGGTTGATGTGGCATGTGATATGAAAAATGCCATATCATAACCTATTTATCATATACAGACTGTGGACAAAAGTATTCGTACTATTCCAATATTCCCTATATATATTTCATATTTAAAAAAAAAATACTCGGAAGTTAATTCATGTCCGATTTTGATAATTTATGTATCAATAAAAACATAATTTTATGTATCTTTACTCTATAATTTCAAAATAATTGTCTATGTATTGGCCCGCAGCTCTACGGGCCTTGGGCCAATACAGCTGACCTCGATTCTATACCAGGGCCAATACAGAAACAACCAGTTAATAACACTATATAATTAAACACAGGACAATGGTATAAATATGTGTAGAACTATATCTTCAAACTCTTTAAATCTCTCTTTAATAACTACTGCGTGATGAATTACATTCAACATAAACATGCTTAGTAGTGAGTAGAAGTTTGAAAACTATATATAAATCATGGAAAACATTTGTACGGTTACTAATGTCTTGTGCGTGAATGAGTAGGTGAGTGGGTGCTGTTTAACACAGTGCGTGGGTGCTGTTTAACACAGTGCGTGTGTGCTGTTTAACACAGTGAGTGGGTGCTGTTTAACACAGTGAGTGGGTGCTGTTTAACAGTGCCCCGTTCATTTACTGACTACGTAAAAAAAAAACTAATTTTTCAGATAAACTATTTAGTGATCAGCCTACGGGATTTGAAATCTGTTTAACCACCCCTTACAATTCAGATGATATCTTAAGTGTGTTTCTGTTGTTAATAACTGTTTCAAGGGGGTTAAGGTTAGGGTTATGGTGTTTAACGCCACTTTCAAAAGTATTTCAGTTATATCGTGGCGGTCAGTTTTATTGGTGGAGGAAACCGGAGTGCCCGGAGAAAACCACAGACCTGCATCAAGTCACTGACAAACTTTATCACATAATGTTGTATCGAGTACACCTCGTCTAAAAGTGGTTCGAACTCACAAAGTTAGTGGTGATATGCACTGAATAAATGTTTCAAATCACACTTCAACTTCAACTTCAATTGTGTTACTTAGTAACATCCGCAAGCAGACATCTCACTGGACACGATGAAGCTCTAATCTAATTATTATGTATTTTACAGTGAGTGATTGTCGTTTACTGCGAAGAGAGCAATTGTTCAGCCATATCAAGTAAGCAACATTTTAACAGCGAGATTATAGCGATATATACCCTTTGTACTAGACATGTTTAATCGTTTCATTTTATAGTACTTAGTCACTGAAACAATCGTCCGCGGGTAGATACGTTGCTCCAGTGGGACACATTATCCAGTCTTTACTCTAACGCTTTAATGATGTGTGCATAGCGGAGAAGAATATCAATTTCATAATACAATTTATTTGGTTTGAACCGACCATTGTTGAAACCAACAATCTACTGGATTACAGGCGAGCGCGCTAACAATTTTACGAACGATGTGGTATTACATTTAACGAAAAAAAGGACGTGGAATTAGATGAACATGAAAATTATTAATAAAATTATTATTTGATTTAATTCGTTATTTATCTAACGAGTAGAAATAAATTAAATACTCACCAAAGTGCCTATTGTTAGCGCGCTCGCTTCGAATATAGTAGATCGTTGGTGAGCATAACGCATTTTTGATCTTGATTGTAAGACACTCCATATCATGAGTATGGACAAAACGTTTACCATAAACAGTAGTGGAAATACCACGAATGCCTGGTACTGGTATATGTAAAAGACATGTAATCAATGTCATCATCTATGTGCCAAATAACAATATAACACTGAAACAGCCATCATTTATTTTTCTGATGACTTATCATCGGATATTTAACTAGAGTAACACGACGGGTGCCACTAGTAGAGCATGAACTGTTTACCACTCCGGAACACCTGAATTTTCCTCGGTTTTTGTGGGGTTGGTGTGACCCGATCTTTAGTTTTCTTTATTATTGTATCTTGTTGTCCCTTTTATTTTGACCATTGTATTGTCTGTCCTTCTATTTACAGCTTATGATTACCCCTTTAATATCTTCAAACTTTTTTTTCTTATTATTTTATAGAAATATTTAGAGAATGTCTTGGAAGGGTAATACAATTAGCTGTCATCGTTATTCAAATCGCAATTACGTTAAAATAATGTTAGGGTTGTGGTGTTTAACGCCACTTTCAACAATACTTCAGATATCGTGGCGGTCAGTTTTATTGGTGATGGAAAGCGAAATACCTGGAGAAAACCACCGACCAACCGGAAGTCACTGATTATCTTTATCACATAATGTTGTATCGAGTACACCCCACCTGAGAGGGATTCGAACTCACAACCTTCGTGGTTATAAGTACTGATTGCTTAGGTAGTAGTAATTCCAACTGCCATACGATCACGACCACGACGGACCCTTACGTTAAAATACATTGTGAAGAGGATATGGAGTATTAAATAGTCTATTATGAGCAATATATTTATCAGTATGCGGAACAAACATCTGAACCATCGAGTATTGTGAGTACTTTCATTTGCTAGGGGAAACTAATGAGAGAATACCGAAGGGGTAATAAAAAATGGACAATCCAGAGAAACTGGCAACATAGTGTACACAAGACACAAGACGAACACAAACAAAACACTATACGCAAGCAAACACAGACAAAGCAAATAAGACATGAGCCCTCTTACAAACAACTGGAGGTGGTTCTTGTCCTTTTTCTTTCGGCCATAGCATTGTCTGTCCTTAGTTATACAGCTTCTTGTTAATCCCTTTAGTATCTTCGAACCTTTTTTTTTATCTTGTCAAGATATTTAGAAGATGTCTTGGAAGGACAAAATAATTAGTTGAAGTCGTTATTCAAATCGCGAGTACTGTCAGCAAATTGTTTGAATAGAGTATGAAGAGTCGGTTATGAGAAATATATTTATTAGTATGCGGAACAAACATCTCAACCCCATAGTATCGTAGGTACTTTAATTTGCTAGATGAAAATAAACATTACAAAATACCAAAAGGGTAATCAAAAATGGACAATCCAAAGAAACTGGTCACATATGGTACACAAGACGAAGACAAACTAACGAATAAGACATGAGCCTTCCTACAAACAACTTCAGGTAGAGACGAACCGAACATAGTTTCATGCGGAAATCGTAACGGACATCACAACACGGAACTCAGAACGTAAAGACAAATAAAAGGACAATACAAAAAACTAAATAAGATGGACAACACGGAATCTTGTTAAAAAGAAACGGCAAAAAATATCCAATTAAAGGAATATATATTTCTAAGATAGTTTATTATATATTTCTCTATATGATATCGTATATATAATAAATGTGTATTGTTAGAGCTGCGTTACAAAAGTATATCTGAAAAGAACCGTCTGGTAAATATATATTTGCTGTATTTTGTATAAATTAAAAAAAAAAACACAAACATTATTTAACTAATTTTAAAATTGCCAAAATAAGTAAAACCAAATATTTAATTTTATATTTCATAATGCCTGTCTTCTCAAAGAAGAAACAATGTTTTTGAAGCTACTAGATAGTGAACACAACTATTTGTCAGGATTTTGAACCGTTCAATTAAGATGTCCATAGAAATATATAGTAACAAATCTAATTATTGTAATTGAATTATTGGTTTTGTTCTTCATATGACAGGTACTTAAGTAATGTTCTAACTGGTCGGGGTAAATTATATAAAGTGATTACCTCTGTCTAGGTAAACATTACATGGTGTTTAACGCCACTTTCAACAATATTTCACTTATATCGTGACGGACAGTTTTATTGGTGGGGAAAACCGGAGGACCCGGAGAAAACCACCGACCTGTCGCAAGTCACTGAACAACTTTATCACATTAAAGTTGTATCGAGAACATCTCACCTGAACAGGTTTCGAAATCACAACGTTAGTGTTGATAGGTATTGATTGCATAGGTAGTTGTATATCCAACTACCAAATGTTCACGACCACGAAGGCCCCTGAATACGAATAGTAATGAGGGGCGGATCCAGGATTTCAAGTTAGGGGGGGTGGCGCACTTAAAAAAAATCGCGCCGAGCGGAGGGAGGCGCGAAAATTTTGAGGGTATTTCGTGTGAAAAATCACGATTTTACGCAAAAAAAACATTTTTTTTCCAATTTTAGGGGGGGGGGGGGGGCGCCGGGTGCGGCCCCCCCCTTGAATCCGCCCCTGGTAATACAGTTTATGGCTATATAAATAATTATAATGATAAAACTCAGAAGTAACACCATCTAGCCATTCAAACGAAACAATATGAAAAAAATAAATGAAAGAATAGAATTGTTTTAAGATTTGATTTTTTTGATTTTTGGTGTTTTAACGCCACTTTCAACAATATTTCAGCTATATCATGGCGACCAGCTTTACTGGTGGAGGAAGCCGGGAGTACCCGGAGAGAACCACCGACCATGGGAAAGCAACTGGTAAACTTTATCACATGCGGCTGCGAGTCGAGTGCACCATTTTTGTAATTTACAAAGCCGGGCGCGAACCCGCGCCGTAGTGGTGATAGGCGTGTATGAGCTGTTAGATCCAACGACCTAACTCAATGAGCCACCCAGGCCCCGGAATTGTTTTAAGGTTGTGTTACAAATATTATATAGCGTATTAAACAAGTCGTGTTTTAAAAATGCAGTTTTCATTTTGCGCTTCAATTAAGCATTTAACATCCACGATGTAACTGAAATATTGTTGAAAGTGGCGTTAAACGACATAAACATAAACCTCAATTAAGCATTTTAAAATACATGTCATATATTTTCAGAACAATAAATAACAGACAAAATAAGGCAATAAAAACAAGAACAAAACTTGTTTTAAATTAAATAATAATGAATATAAATATATGAATTATGAAATATAGCCTACCTTGAAATAGCGTTGTACAGAATATACTTGGTGTGTATAGAATCGGTCCTGTGGCTCCGGTAACTTTTATTTTACGTAGAGTTCTATTCGTTCCTTTTGAATTTTGATCGAATCCTTTAATCGATGAAGGAATACTGTTATGTTATTGGTTCTTGGAGCTTTAACGTTCTGTGTATACTATTATATTGTCTGTTTTAGATAATTATTGGAGAGATTAGGGGGAAAAGACTGGTAGAGATTTAATTAATATTTGCCCACATAACGAACTATATATGTGGTTTGTAATAAGTTGATGCAAGTCATACAAATTAAGTGTAAAATAATGATGGACAATTTCTTGGTGATTTATATCAACTGAAGATAAAAAAAAACAATCCTTATGTTCCGGCACAGACATGGTTTATTAGATATATTTATTATTGAAATTGACAGTTTCTAGATAATGCAATTTTTATCAAAACTAGGGTTATCCTGCCTCAGGCATATGTGACCATAGCCGATTTGGCTATCTTGTTTCTGCCATTTTGTTTTATTGCTCACAAACCCTTATTTGACTTTCCAATATTTCAATTTTGGGCTGTCCTGATGAATGTTTTTTTCCAGAAACGCGTCGTGCGCACTAAATTAGATATGTACGTTTTTATTAGTATCACTGGGTCGAAACCCCTACTGGTGGGCTATTAGTTTCCCCATCGTATCATCTGTCCAGTAGTCAGTGTTTCCTCTACTGGTGGGCTATTAGTTTCCCCATCGTATCATCTGTCCAGTAGTCAGTGTTTCCTCTACTGGTGGGCTATTAGTTTCCCCATCGTATCATCTGTCCAGTAGTCAGTGTTTCCTCTACTGGTGGGCTATTAGTTTCCCCATCGTATCATCTGTCCAGTAGTCAGTGTTTCGGAACTGGCCTAGTTTATAAGAGATATTTATTAGTGAAATTGACAGTTTCTAGATAATGTAATTTTTTTTATCAAAACTATTAATTGTTCTCCTCCCTCAGACATAGGTGACCTTAGCAGATTTTGGTTATCCTGTTTAGGCCCTTTGATTGAATTGTTCCTAAATCTTTAAATTATTTGCGTTTTCCAATCTTTTGATTTTGAGCGTACCTGATGAAGGTTATTCCAGAAACACCTCGTGCGCACTACTTTAGATATCTACGCTTTCATTATTAGAAAATGTGTGATGCAATGTTTGCTTAAAACTGTTTGTAAGAGCATATCCATATTCACTGTTGTAAGACGGAAGCAAATTACTGAAATCAGAAGGAATCTTCTATCAAGGAGTGACATGATTGTTGTCTAATACCAAATGAGCGTATTGTTTTCAGCTTTGTCATTGTGAGATCAAGTTTCATTTCTATGAGATCATGATGATGTCCTCTTTGAACTAGACTACAACACTTAGTTGGAATTTTTATAGTACTAGCTCACTGAAACGACAGTGTGGTGAAGGTAGGCATGTCTCTCCTCTCGGAAACATTATCCTGATTCCCACACAACCAGTCTATGATCCTTCTCCTTATTGGTGCGTGCTTTCAAGAGAAAATTGTAAACCTTGGGACAATTATTGACAGTGTTGATAGACGCGATTGTGACACAAATCTAGGTATATCTAATTTAGCGCGCACGATACGTTTCTGGTACACTCCAGGATTTCAAGTTAGGGGGGCGACTTTAAAAAATCGCGCCGAGCGGAGGGAGGCGCGAAAATTTTTGAGGTATTTCGTGTGAAAAATCACGATTTTACGCAAAAAAATCTTATTTTTTCCAATTTTAGGGGGCGCGCGCCGGGTGCGCCCCCCTTGGATCCGCCCCTGCACTCGAGGCCGAAAGATCGGAAAGCCAAATTATTTTTAAAGGATGTTAGGATTTTAGGAGGAAAAACAGCATCGCGAAAATCGTCTAACGTCACCTTAGATTTAATAATAATTACATTATTTTGGAACTGTAGATTGCAATAATAAATATATCTAATAAACACCGACTACTGGGCGGAGGATACCCATGGTAGGACTACAATAAACCATGTCAGTGCCGAAACACAGACTACTGGACAGATGATACCCATGGTAGGACTACAATAAACCATGTCAGTGC